>CANYBF011004971.1:0-21861 GCA_948192965.1 Dalechampia spathulata | reverse complement strand
CCAATTTTAATGTCCTTCATTCTCTTGACATACTCCTCTAAAGCTTCACTATTTACGTGCACAAAATAAACAATTATTTGACAAATAAAAACATTTCAAAATAAGGTAAAAGTGCATGTTTGTAGGTTTACATTTCGAGCTAAACAATGATTCATATACCTGAAACCCGCTGGTTTGTCGGGGCAATGGAATTTAGGATGAGAGACGATTTTGAGATATTCCCTATTTTCTCCAGCATGGGAATTTTGGTCCCACAGGATTCTATCTGCTTGATTCTTTTTCACGTATTGCATCTTCTCCTTCAGCTCTGTCTTTTCGAAAAAGTTTGCTGTTTGCTTTAATGTGTCTTCAATTACCCCATCTGGAACACCATGGTTCACCAGCTGCAATCACACCAACCTCACCTCAGCTTTACATTGGAATCAAATTTAGAGAATATGCATTGTATTATACATACATACATACATACATATATATACATATATATCTATATGTGGAGTTGTAAGTGATAGCTAGACAAAGACATACGTAGAAAAATCCATATTCTTCACAAGCTTTGCTTAGGTTATCCATTGCCAGAGACCGTACATCAGAATCATCAGAAAAGAGCTTCAGGTAGTTAACAGTAGGGATTTCATCATCTACAGCTACATTGGGTGTGTTGCCAGACAGATGGTTGGGTTGGGGAGGAACTTCTGGAGCCATTGGTGAACAGGGTGTACGTCTTTTATGAGATAGAGAGATGGGAAGAAGAGAACTTTTACATGCACACGGTGGAAGCTTCATATTCATGCACCTTTATATAGGCAAACTTTTCAGGATTGGATCTAAGACAAGCATAGGAGTGACAATGAGTTGGGTTGGATAACTGGCTGGTAGCTGATTACCAAATAATAAATATAAAGATAAAAAAAAGTTAAATACATAAAATTTTTTAATCATGTTTAAGTCATTAGCATTTGTAGTTATATGATAAAAAAAATTAAATAACATAATATGACATTTGGTATAAACTAAAATAGTCCAATTCATAAAATAAATAAATAGTCAATAATTTATATAAAATCTTTTTAATGAAAAATTCAAACAAAAACATAAATAGACGTGGAAAATATAAAAATAAAAATATGTACGTTAAAAATAACCTTTTATAAAATAATTTTCTTAATTTCAACTAAGTTTCTTCAAAAGAAAGAAATTATTTTCATTTAGCTTTCAATTTTCTTTTATTTACATCCTTTGCTTGTTTTCTTGTTAAGCTAAACTCAAATAATGGAGATTTGGTTATATAACGTAAATTTTAATGACATGTGCAAATATTTGATTTGTTAGGTTTGGATGATCAAGTTTATTATATCTAAATCATACAATTATTTTTCTTATTTAATTAGTTATCACGTTTCCTAAATAGATTTATGAACGTTATATATAATCAATCGCATATTATAAACTTGTGATTATAAAAACAGGATCTATGAGAAAATAGAAATGAAATAATTGAATGATTACATTTGCAGAACTGGGGGGAATAACATAAATAAAATACATTCATACGCTCACATCCATCATAAATCTATTCATTGAAATTCCTACTAAACAAGCATTAATCCTGAGTAATACGTAAAAAAACAAGTACGTTTCATAACAATAGAGACAAGCAAATGTTAAACCTTATTAGATTAGCTCAATCACTCAATCAATCACTGTATACATGTTTAGATCAAAGCAAATAGAGACAAGCATATCAATATCAATTACAAATATGTATCAAAAAAATAACATTTTCATGTTTATCACAAGAAAAGTAGTGTTAGTAACTAGTAACTATTCTTCAGAGGGAAGAATTACATCAACAGCTCTTTCAATAATATTTAAATCAAACTAAATGATTTGATTATTGTTGGATTTCAGTATTAAAGCTTCAGATGTATAAAGGGTGATTATAGATCTGCAAACCACTTTTACAAATTAAATCAATTGTAGAATAAGAGGAATAAATCATATTGTACACACGCTGGAAGATTCATTTTCATGCACCTTTATATAGACGATATTTCATTATTGGATCTTAGAGTTGGCATGAATCATGGAAATATTATTTAAACCAAAGTTTTCATGCATGTGCTGAGAATTAAATAAATAAATAATTGTGATTTGATAAGATTAAGATTAATATATTGATGCGAAGATAAAGTTTATGATCATAAGTTGAACTTCGCAAGAAAATACAATGATTGTTAATCAATCATCAAAATAACAAAATAATAAATGTAAGTTTACTACATCATCATCTTATGTATAAATATCATATGGTTTAATATTATACTTAATTTACTAAATCTCTTATACATATCAAATCTCCCTATTTAAATAGTTATTGCTAAGCTTTTTACTAGTAAAGTAATTAAATGTTAATGGCTGAATTGTTTGTATAGTATTTAAAAGTTGAAGCATGCAATAAATATTTATTTTGATCAATTATCATAATATATTAAAAAAGGTAAGGGATAAGGAAAAATTTTGTAAAAAATTAAGTTTTTATCTAATTGTGTATAAATATATATATATATATAAGTAACTTTTATTTAAAAATTAAATAAAAATATACCTAAAATAAATATAAAAAATTAAGTAATAGTAGTTTTAATTTATAAAATTAACTTTTATCTAATTTTATATAAAATAGTAATAGATATAAAACAAAATAATATAGTTTTAATTTGTAAAAAATAATTTTTTGCTAATTTTAGTGCATAAAAATTTATTAATTTTAGTGGATAAAATTTTTTCATCAAAAACTAACACTATTAAAATTATGGTATTTTACAATTTATTTTGAATTATATTTAGAGTTTTTAAATTAATATAAATAAATAATGAAGAATCACTCATATAAAATATTTCAAGTGAAATTTTAGTATTATTAATCAATTAAATTTGAATATATGATTATCTAAAATGCATATTTAAAATTAAATATAAATACTAGAATACTAAATCAAAGTTATCATGCATGTGCACAATTTGTCGGATTGCTGGTCCTGACAATTTTAATGTATAAAATAGGGGATATTCAGCTTGTTGGCATATACATATTTCTATGAATTATGAATTAACACGTGCTGAGAAATAAATAAATAAATGAATAAATAAATAAATAATTTTGATTTGATAAGTTGTAAGTGTATTATATTGATGTGAAGATAAAGTTTCTGATTCTTTAGTTGATTTTTTCAAGAAAATAAAATGATTGTTAATCAATCATCAAAATAATAAATAATAAATGTATGTTTACTAAATCATTTTATGTATATACCAGTTAATGTCATTTTCGATGAAATCCCGCGATTTAAGTAATTATCAACTCTTCTAGTAGTTGCTAACCTTTTATATTATATTAGTTAGCTACTAATTATTTTATATTTTATATTATTTTATTTTATTTTTATTTAAATAAATTTTATTTAAAGATAAATATTATTAATTTTATTTGTATTTGTTAATTAATAATTATTTTATATTTTATATTATATTATCTAATTTTTATCTAAACAAATTTTACTTAAAGGTAAATACTATTGATTTTATTTGTATTTGTTAATTACTTATTATTTTATGTTGACTTTCCAATTTTGATGAATGCCAAAATTTATTATTTTTAAGTTTGTATTTAATTCAAGTGATTTTGTTTAATCTAGTTTTATTAATAAGTATGTTTTGGATTAAATATTTTCTATGTTTGAATGCATTTGTTAAATCACATCATCTTGGATTTTTACGTGATTTATGATCTTAATTTGGATTTAATAAATTCTTAGCTTTAATATATATACTTGCTTTTGACTTCATGTGATTTTATGGCTTCATGGATAATTGATTTTTAAATCATGTTTTGTTTTCACATGATTGTTAAGTTGGATAATTAATTTATTTGGTAAATATTTTAAAGATTTTAATTGTATAATTTAACCTATTATTTTTGAAAATTATTGAAGTGATTTATTGTGATCATTTCAAATTTCAAAAATATATTTATCTTATTGCTTAAAGGAAATTTTCTAACTTTTTTTGTTTTCAAATAATGTTATGGTAGATTTAATTTATTTAATTTTTCAAAAATCAAATACATTAACTATTTACATGGATGGAAATAATATTGATTGTCAAAGGAAATCCAAATCATCAATTACAACTTTTGGAAGCCATTCAAACGTGATGCAAAGAGGATTTATAGTAGGAATTTTTGGGAGATCTTTTTGTAAGGAATGTTTCTTAGATTTTTGTTAAGAAAATTTTGAGAAATATATTCTTTATGAAGCTCAAATTTGACATCTTTCAAAATATAAATTTTCCTCTTTTGACAAAATGCTTTTCAGATATTCTAAAAACGATAAGTTTTCAAAAATCAAACTTGGTAACAAATTTGTCTGTCATGTAAATTAGCTTACTGATTTCACATAACAGAAGTTGTTTTCAAATTGGATTAGATACATTTACATTTTTATACTCAATGTATTTGGAATATAACTGTCATATTTTTTCAGTATAAATATATGAGTTTTGAAGTTAGAAAACACAAAACAACAATACAGAATGTAAAGGATTTAATTCATATATATCTTTAAAAGTGTTTTCAAAAGAATTTCATTTTGAATATTTTATATTCAATCATTTTGATTATTGTAAAAAGTTATCAAGTTAGCGTTTGGGAGAAAACTTGAAGAGGTTACAAGTGAACCTATGAAAACTTAAATTTATGAGTTAGCCTGCTAAAAACTTGTTAAAGGTTGTAAAGTTAATCTACTAGAAACTTGAAAAGGTTGTCAAGTTAGCCTACTTAAAACTTGAAGAAGTTGCAAGTTAGCCTATTGAAAACTTTTATTGTAACGGTTCCAAGTTAGCATTTGAGAACTTATTGTTTAGTGAAGCCTCAAACTTGGTTTTGAGAGAGTGGATGTCGGTATTAGGTTGAACCATTATACATCATGTGCCCACTATTCTTCTCTCTTCTTCTTATCTATTAGCCTACTATTTTTCAATTGCTTTTTTTCTAAAAAGCTTTTTATAAAAGTTTTTCAGTTCAATCAATTTATTGTTTTCAAAAGTTTTCAAAAATTAATCAAGTTATTTTCATAACTTTGATTTTCTTTTGAATTGATTTGTTTTGTCAAAATGGTTTTCTAAAAGTTTATTTTAGTTGACTAATTTCAAAAATAGGTTACTAATTTCAAAAATAATTTTCTAATTTTAAAATAGTTTGCTAAAATTATTTTAATTTTTAAAGTTTGTCAATTCACTCCTTTCTTGACCATTGCTTTAGGACTAACATTTTAAAATTTATATTATATTATCTAATTTTTTATCTAAATAAATTTTATTCAAAGATAAATACTACTAATTTGATTTGGATTTATTAATTAATAATTATTTTATATTTTATGATATATTTATTAAAGTTTCAAATTATTCTACATTGTTAATATATAGATTAATATTTTCAAACTCATACTATAAAAGTCAAGTGAAGTACATTAATTGAACACACTTTTTTCAAATTTTTAATTAATATTATAAGAAGTAAGAGAAACAAGCGAAATGATAATTTTATTATTCCCCTAAATTTATTCAAACTACTTTTAATTTTATTTTAATTATCAAATACTATTAATTTTAATTTGTAACAACTATTTTCTATCTAATAATTGTATTTAAAATTAAATGTAAAGATGAATTACTTTAATTATAAATAATTAGTTTTAGGAAAATAGAAAGTTTATTAAATAACCTAAATTTACTAAAATGAATTATATTTTATTTTAATAATTTAGTAGTAGTTATTTTAATTTACAACTAATTTCTATAATAAAATTATATAAAAAAAATAATACTTATGCTTATTTTTTAAAATATGAAGTATTTATTAAAGTTACAAAATATCACAAATTGTTAACATATGATTTAACTCTTTCAATGAGAATTTGATTGTTTAAGATTTATATAATTTGATTATCCAAATTATTAAAGTTTAGAAACTACTAATTATACAAAATTTGTAATAGATAATCTATGAAAGCTAATTTTATTTTATTTTAATTATCTAATAGTAATAGTTTAATTTGTAATAATTGATTTTTATAATAAAATTTTATAAATAAAAATATTATTTATATATTTTTAAAAAAATATAATATATTTATTAAAATGATACAATATCTTACATTGTTAACTTAAGATTTAAGCACATCTCTCTTGGTTTTTTTAATTAATATTTTAAGAGACAAGGAAAATAAGTAAAAATAATGATTTTATCATTATACTATATTAAAAGAGGGTGAGGGATAAGCAAAAAGATAGTTTTCTACTTTTCCATAATTTCTATTATTTTCTAAAGAATTTAATTTGTTACCTACTAATTATTTTATATTTTATATTATATTATCTTATTTTTATTTAAATAAAATTTATTCAAAGACAATTGATTTTATTTATCTTTATCAATTACTAATTATTTTATTATATTATCTAATTTTTATCTAAATAAATTTTATTCAAGATAAATACTACTAATTTTATTTGTATTTGTTAATTACTAACTATTTTATATTTTATATTACATTATCTAATTTTATACCTAAATAAATTTTATTCAAAGATAAATACTCCTAATTTGATTTTTATTTATTAATTAATAATTATTTTATATTTTATGAGATATTTATTAAAATTACAAAATATTTCACATTGTTAATATATAGGTCAATATTTTCAAACTCATACTATAAAAGCTAAGTAATGTTTATTGATTGAGCACATCTCTTTTGAATTTTTAATTAATATTGCAAGAAAGAAGATGAACAAATAAAATGATAATTTTATCATTTTTTAAAATTTATTAAAACTAATTTTAATTTTATTTTAATTATTAAATAGTATTAATTTTAATTTATAATAACTAATCTCTATCTAAGAATTTTATTTAAAATTAAATATAAACATGAAATATTTATTATAAATGATTAATTTTAAGAAAATAGAAGTTTATTAAATAATATAAATTTGCTAAAACTAACTTATTTTATATTATTTTAATAATTTAATAATAATAATTTTAATTTAATAACAACTGATTTTTATAATATTATTATATGAAAGAAAATTATACTTCAGATTATTTTTAAAAACATGAGATATTTATTAAAGTTACAAATTATTACAAATTATTAATATATGATTTAACTTTTTCGATTGGAATCTAATTGTTTAGGATTTATATAATCTAATTATCTAAATTCTTAAAGTTTATAAAATACTAATTATATTAAATTTATAATAGATAATTTATAAAAACTAATTTTATTTTATTTTAATTATCTAATAGTAATAGTTTTAATTTATAATAACTAATTTTTATAATAAAATTATATGAATAAAAATATTATTTATAACTTTTTTAAAGTACGAGATATTTATTAAAATTATACATTATTTTATATTGTTAATTCAAGAATTAACTTTTTCAGATTTATATTATAAAAACTTAGCGAAGTAGATATATTGAACATATCTCTCTTAGTTTTTAAGAAAGAAGTAAATAAATAAAAATGATTGATTTTATCATCATAGTGTATTAAAAGAGGGTTAGGGATAAGTGAAAAGATAGCTTTTATACTTTTTCATAAATTTTATTATTTTTTAAAAGATTTAATTTGTTACCTACTAATTATTTTATATTTTATATTTTATATTTTATTATCTTATTTTTATTTAAATAAAATTTATTTAGAGATAATTAATTTTATTTGTATTTTTTAATTACTAATTATTTTATTTTATATTATATAATTTTTATCTAAATAAATTTTATTGAAATATAAATACTACTAATTTTATTTGTATTTATTAATTACTTATTATTTTATAATTTATACTATATTATATAATTTTTAACCTAAAAAAATTTGATTCAAATATAAATATTGCTAATTAAATTTATACTTATTAATTAAAAATTATTTTATATTTTATGAGATATTTATTAAAGTTACAAAATATCTCACATTGTTAATGTATAGATTAACATTTTCAAATTCATATTATAACAATCAAGTAAAATAGATTGATTGAATATACCTATTTTGAATTTTTAAGTAATATTATAAGTGAGAAGAGAAACAAGTGAAATGATAGTTTTACCATTTCTCTAAATTTATTAAAACTACTTTTAATTTTATTTTAATTATCTATAGTATTAAGTTTAATTTACAATAACTAATTTCTATTTAAGAATTCTATTTAAAATTAAATGTAAATATGAACTATTTTTATTATAAATAATTAGTTTTAATAAAATGGAAGCTTATTAAATAATCTAAATTTACTAACACTAATTATATTTTATTTTAATAATTTAATACCAATAGTTTTAATTTATAATAATTGATTTCTATAAGAAAATTATATGGAATAAAATAATACTTATAATTATTTTTAAAAATAGGAGCTAATTATTAAAGTTACAAAATATTATAAATTTTTAACATATGATTTAACTTTCTCAATCAGAATTCTATGATTATTTATGATTTATATAATCTGATTATCTAAATTATTAAAGTTTAGAAAATACTAATTATATTAAATTTATAATAGATAATTTGTAAAAATAAATTTTATTTTATTTTAATTATCTAATATTAATAGTTTTAATTTTTAAAAACTAATTTTTATAATAAAATTATATGAATAAAAATATTATTTATGTTTTTTAAAAAATATGAGATATTTATTAAAGTTATACAATATTCCATATTGCTAACTTAAATTTTAACTTTTTCAAATTTATATCATAAAAACTAAATGAAATAGATTTATTAAACATATATCTTTTAGTTTTTTAATTAATATTTTAAGAGAGAAGATTAATAAGTAAAAATGATAATTTTATCATCATAGTATATTAAAAGAAGGCGGGAGATAAGGAAAAAAAATAGTTTTACACTTTGTTATAAATTTTATTATTTTCTAAAAGATTTAATTTGTTACACAATAATCATTTTATTTTGTTATCTTATTTTTATTTTAAAAAAATTTATTCAAAGACAATTGATTTTATTTGTATTTATTAATTACTAATTATTTTATATTTTATATTATATTATCTAATTTTTTATCTAAATAGATTTTATTCAAAGGTAAATACTGCTAATTTGATTTGTATTTATTAATTAATAATTATTTTATATTTTATAAGATATTTATTAAAATTATAAAATATTTTACATTGTTAATATATAGCTTAATATTTTCAAATGCACACTGGAAAAGATTAATTAAGCATATCTTTATCAAATTCACACTTATGCTTATTTTTCAAAATATGAGATATTTATTAAAGTTACAAAATATTACTTATTGTTCATATATGATTTAACTTTTTTAATCAAAATCCTATGATTGGTTAGGATTTAAATAGTTTAATTATTTAAATTATTAAAGTTTCAGAAATACTAGCTATATTAAATTTGTAATCAATAAAAAATAAGATTTAATTTAATTTAATTTTAATTATCTAATAGTAATAGTTTTAATTTATAATAACTAATTTTGATAATAAAATTACATAAATAAAATATTATTTATGATTTTTTAAAAATATGAAATATTTATTAAAGTTGCAAAAAGTATTTTTAAGTGATATATAAAAACACCTAATAATCATTAATAAAGATATTAAACAACATTTTCTTATAAGTATATAATGCTTAAATGATAAATATTAATTCAAAATATAATGCTTAAATAACAAATATTAATTCAAAATTATAAACAATATTATCATGATAAAAAAGATTTGAAAACAGTAGAATATCAACTTATGATAAATGATAGGTGAAATAAATTATACCAACGTGCAATACACATCATCGAACTCTAATAGGTGAAGCATGTAATAAGTAAGTATTTTGGTCAATTATCATAATATATTAAAAGAGGTAGGGGATAAGGGAAAATACAAGTCTACTCTTCCCTTCAATTTCAATATTTTTTTATCTAATTATATATATATAAATAACTTTTATTTAAAAATCTTTTATCTATAATTAAATAAAAATATACCTAAAATAAATATAAAAAATTATGTAATAATAGTTTTAATTTATAAAATTAACTTTTATTTAATTTTATATAAAATAGTAATAAATATAAAACTAAATAATATAGTTTTAATTTGTAAAAAATCATTTTTTGTTAATTTTAGTGCATAAAATTTATTAATTTTATTGGATAAAATTTTTTGCATCAAACAATAACAATATTAAAATTATTGTATGTTTATTTTGAATACATTTAAAGTTTTTAAATTAATATAAATAAATAATAAAGAATTACTCACATAAAGTATTTCAAGTGAAATTTTAGTATTATTAATCAATTAAATTTGAATATATAATGATCTAAAAAGTATATTCAAAATTAAATATAAATACTAATTATTTTTATTATCTAATGGTTTAATTTGTTTAAATTTATTTTACATTATCTAATTTTTATAACTACTAATTTCTAACTAAGAATTTTATTCAAAATCAAATATAAATAATAATTATTTTTATTATCTAATAATTACAAAAATATTTCATATCGTAAATATTTGACTTGGCTTTTCAAACGCACATTTTTAAAGTTAAACAAAATATATTGATGAAACATACTATTTTCAAGCTTTTAACTAAAAAAATGTACAGTGCCTGCTAATATGTTAGTTTATTTATTAATTTTAGTTGATAAAAATTTATTTTTTATCAAAAAATAACATTATTAAAATAAACATTTTGTAATTTATTTAGAAGTACCTTTAAAGTTTTTAAATTAATATACATAAATAACAAAGTATCAATCATATCAAATTTTTTGAATAATAGATGTACACATGTATGCTCCATTTTTATTTTATATTAAAGTATTTTATTCGATAAATGAAATTTTCATAGGTTTTTGAAGCATTCAATTTAGGTAAAATTTTGAAATTATATATATATATCTTCATTTTGATCATATTAAATAAATCAAAAAATGAATTTTTATTCAAGAATGAAGCATATCTAGTTCATCCTTCATAACTATATAACATCTTGGCTGTGTTGAAATAGGACCTTCTAGGTTAAATTGCCCTAACATGAATTTTCTTCTTAGCAATAATTATTACAATAAGATCATAGCTAGGAGGATTTGAAAGACATTATGACATATATATATATACTAGGATTACATCATGTGCGTCATACATTAGTATTAATTATTTATATCATTTTGTATAACAGTTTTTAATATTTTTTAATTCTAATAAAATATTAATACTATATATACTATTAAAAATTTCATTGTAATGCATAATTTTAATCTTAATAAAATTCTATTATAATACATAATTTTATTCTAATACATATTATTTTAAAATTATATTATAAGACATAATTTTAACTCTCATAAAATTTTATTATTATATATATCACTTTTATAATAGAACTTTTATCTCTTTAAAATTTTATTATTATACATATTATTTAAAACCATTTTAAAAGCATGACTTTTATAATGCAAGTTTGAAAAAGCTAAATCATATATTAATAATATGAAAATTTGTTATAACTTTAATAATTACCTCATATTTTTTTAAAAAATTATAAATAATATTTTTCTTTATATAATTTTATTATAAAAAATAGTTTTATAAACTAAAACTATTACTATTATATCATTTAAATAAAAATAAATTTTTTAATAAATAAATTTTTTAATAAAATTCTATTTTCTTAAAACTAACCATTTATGCATTGATTTTTTATATAACATTATGATGCTGAAAATTAACTTTAATGAAATAAAACTATTAGATGATAAAAATAATTTGTATATATATTGAATTTTGAATTGAATTTTTAGACAAGAATTAGTTATTATAAAGTACAATTATTACTATTAGATAATTAAAATAAAAATAAAATAAAATTTAATAAATTTGAAAGGAATGATAAAATCATCATTTTACTTATTCTCCTTCCTCTCATAATATTAGTTAAAAATGTAAGAGAGGTATGCTTCTATTAATCTACTTCACTTAATTTTTATAGTGTAAATTTGATAAGATTAAATCATACATTACTAATGTGAGATATTTTGTAACTTCAATAAAATCTTATATTTTTTAAAAAATCATAAACAATATTTTTATATAATTTTATTATAAAAGTTAGTTATTATAAATTAACTATTAGATTATTAAAATTAAATTAAATTAAATTTAATAAAATTAAATTTTTTGATAAATTTTATTTTTCTAAAATTAATTATTTGATTCATTATTTATGTCATTTTATATAACATTTTTTCATGTTTTTAAATTCTAGTAAACTATTATTATTATTATTATTATTATTATTATTATTATTATTATTATTATTATTATTATATATTATTAAAAATTTCATTCTAACACATAATTTTAACTTTAATAAAATTCTATTATAACATAATTTTATTATTATATATATCACTTAAAATTTTATTATAAGAAATAATTTTGACTCTCATAAATTATATTATTATACATATCACTTTTATAATAAGATTTTTATCTTTTTAAAATCTTATTATTATACACATTATTTAAAATTGTATTTTAAA
The DNA here is from genome assembly GCA_948192965.1 of Dalechampia spathulata. Taxonomy (NCBI): domain Eukaryota; kingdom Viridiplantae; phylum Streptophyta; class Magnoliopsida; order Malpighiales; family Euphorbiaceae; genus Dalechampia; species Dalechampia spathulata. The sequence continues at coordinate 9,177 of CANYBF011004971.1, read as the reverse complement.
AATACATCGCTTCATCTTTATAGTTTGAATTTGGAAAAGCTAAGTCATAATTAATAATGAGAAATTTTTATACCTAATATTTTTCTTTATATAGTTTTATTATAAAAATTAGTTATTATAGATTAAAATTATTACTATTAGATGATTAAAATAAAATAATATTATTTTTAATACATTTAATTTTTTAATAAAATTTTATTTTCTTAAAAATAATCATTTATATGTTGATTTCTTGTATAAAATTATGAAAATGAAAATTAATTTTAACAAATTAAACTATTAAATAAAAATAATTCGTGTTTATATTTGATTTTGAATAAAAATCTTAGATAGAAATTAATTGTCAAAAATTAAAATTACTACTATTAGATAATTAAAATAAAACTAAATTTAATTTTAATAAATTTAGAATGAATCGTAAAACCATCACTTTACTTATTTTCCTTTCCTCTTATAATATTATTTAAAAATCTAAGAAAAGTATGCTTCATTAATCTACTTTACTTGGCTTTTAAGGTGTAAATTTGAAAAAGCTAAATCAAATATAAATAATTTAGGATATTTTATAATTTTAATAAAGACCTCATATTTTTTTAAAAATCATAAATAATATATAATTTTATTATAAAAAGTGTTTGTTATAAATTAAAATTTTTACTATTAGATTTTAAAAATAAATTAAAATTAAATTTGAAAAATTTAAAATTTTTAATAAAATTTATTTTTCTTAAAATTAATTATTTATGTATTGAATTTTTATATAAAATTTGATAATAAAAATTAATTTTAACAAATTAAACCATTAGAGAATAAAAATAATTTGTATTTATATTTGATTTTGAATATAATCTTTAAAGTAGTTGTTAAAAATTAAAATTATTACTATTAGATAATTAAAATAAAATTAATTTTAATTTTAACAAATTTAAAGGTAATGGTAAAACTATCATTTTATTAGTTTCTATTCCCTCTCATAATATTAATTAAAAGTTCAAGAGAGATATGCTCAATCAATTTACTTTGCTTGACTTTTATAATGTAAGTTTAAAAAAGTTAAATCATAAGTTAACAATGTGAAATATTTTATAACTTTAATAAATAACTCATATTTTTAAAAATAATGATAAGTAATATTTTTCTTTATACAATTTTATTATAGAAATTAGTTATTATAAATTAAGACTATTCCTATTGGATTATTAAAATAAAATAAAATTAATTTTAAAAAATTTAGATTATTTAATGAAAGTTTATTTTCTTAAAACTAATAATCTATGTGCTAGTTTTTTTATATAAGATTTGATAACAAAAATTAATTTTAACAAATTAAACTATTAGATAATAAAAATAATTCATATTTATATTTATTTTTAAAGAAAAGATAGAAATTAGTTGTTATAAATTAAAATTATTGTTATTAGATGATTAAAACTAAATTAAAATTAACTTTGATTAAATTAAAGGAAATGGTAAAATCATTATTTTACTTGGTTCTCTTCTCTCTTATAGGTGTGCTTAATCAATATACTTCACTTAGCATTTATAATGTAAGTTTGAAAATGTTAAGTCATATTTTAATAATGTGGGATATTTTATAACTTTAATAAATATCTCATATTTTTTAAAATAATTGATCAATATTGAATCCATCAAATTATTTTTCTACTTCTGTATGGAAAAATTATAGATTTTTGCAATACGTGAAAGAAGTGTCGATCCTATAAGGACAGGAAAATTCTTTAATCATTTGCAAAAATTTTTTGAAAGAAATAAAAATAAAAGAATTTTAAAAAGAATTTTAGAAAATATTCAGATAAAAAGTCTTCCAATCACAAGCTAACAATTATTCATATTCGTTGTATGATCATAGATTCGTTAATCATTCTAGGACTTCTTATTAAATCGGTTATAACTATGAAAGCAGCTTCTCATAACCAATTCCTTTATAGTATTAAAGTAACTATCTAATTACTGAGTAGATACGATAAAGAAAGCCTCTCATTAGCTTATCAACAACTGCACAAAGAGCTAGAGGAACTTGACTCAAACTAATAACCAAAAATGCTTGTATTGTTTAAGTCAAATTGTGATAATTCATAAGAAATGTTAAAACCCTTATTGCAAGTAATAATTCCTTAAGTTGTAATGAACAATAAGTCAGAGAGACAATTCCAGATCTAATAACTTGTATGAAAATTTATCATTATTGAGCTTGTGCAACAAGCCTAAATTACGCACTTCTAAAAATTATAGTAGTTCTATAATTTTTGGAATTAAAGAAAATAATGAGAGTCAAAGAACTTAAGCTTGTTTAAATCTCTTATATATGAATAATGAATTCTTATGTTGCTTTTAATTGGGAATGGAAATTACCTAGTTTTGCATCATTGGCAACAACATAAAATAAATAAAAGAAATAACTTTATTGATAAAACTAAATTGATTGACAAAGATAAAAATGTAATAAGGAACTCCACCTTACTATAATGAAAACAAGCTTTCCATTTATAAAGATGAAAAATAGATTTAAAATAATTATTCTTTCTTCTAATCTCATATATAGTATGATCTCTATTTAAAAATACAAAATTTGAACTTCCAATCTTGTCAAACTTGATTCCTGCTAGATTTGTTCCCCTTATGCCCATAGCTATAGATCATAAGCATATGATGTTTTGATTTCATGATAAATGTGCCAAAATGGGTCATTTACCTTCCATTTTTTACTTTTCACCTTAAGAAAATACAAAAACATGCAAAAGTCAACTATTCTAAAAGGTTTAGCTCTCAAAATATACCAATTTAAGCATCCAAAAATGTGCATTTTTGCATTTGATCAATAATCATAAGTAATATTTTTCTTTATATAATTTTATTATATAAATTAGTTATTATAAATTAAAATTAATTCTTTTAATTTAATAGTGTTAGATAGATAAAAAATCCTCATAGGATCGATATCATACTACAATAACTTGTGCATTTGTGGTTGGATTAGAGTAGTTGAAATTTTAACCATCAATACCTTCAAGATAATGTGTCTTTTTAAGTGTAGAGAGTTGAGCATGTTATGTGGTTAATGCCATTATATGATTATTTGATTGTATTGAATTGTGTATATATGTTTGCATGATTATGTGGATGTTTGACAATTTATGGCATGAGCCTGAGTTAGTCATGATGTGGCATGGATATTTTAAATAAAGGGCATGTTTAGCTTTAAATCACTTGATTTTTAAATAAAATTTTGAGTGACCTTTCTTTTGAGATAGTGTTTAGATAAGTTGGTTAGTTGAAAATGCTACACATTTAAATTATTGCACTAATTTGTATATTGTAATCTTGGAAAATTCCTTAAAATAATATGACATTGTTGTAGAATCCTGTCATTATGTCTTGGGTTCTAAAGGTAATGGTTAGGGCCAGAATAAATGAAAATTTAAGTTGTAAAGGTAAAATTTTATACTCTACTATTGCTATGTGTGCTTAAAATTGGCCTTAGTGACAAGATTAGTGTTAGTTACCATTCAAGTTTAGGTAGTTTGTTGAGTAACCAATGTATATTGCCTCATGAAGCATAAATACTCAATGAGAAAGACCTACTACCTCTTGAACATGATTTTTGGATCTAAAAAGGATCAAAGAGTTGAATTAAGTTTCAAAGAAAAAATGAAAAAATGAAAAATAAATGAATAAAATATTTTTTATTCTCATTACATAAAAATAGGACCAATGGTTGAATGACTTTATCACATTCTTTTAGGTGTAAGGTTATGCATTATTATGTATTTCTAGCGAAACTTTATAAATCTATTTGCTTAGTTATCTAAATTTTTACATTTAGATTAATTCTTCCTTGTTCAATTTGCTTGATTGAGAGGGGGGTTATTGCTTCACATGCCTATAAAAGGGTGATGATAGCTAAGTGTGTTGGATTCTTAGAATTTAATTGCCATATTATTATTTTTCTTTATGATAATTCATTTATGTCTTTGCTGCTACACCCAAAACTGGCATAACACACTCCTGTAAAATAGTTAATAATTCCATACACAAGGAGATCATTAATTATCCTACAAGGGATCTATACAATTTTTTTTTATTTTTGATTCATTTGGTTATATCAAATAATGTGTACCTGTAATATGATGATATTTGTAAACATGGGTAATATCAATACAAAATAGTATGCATTCATAATATCCTGAGAATATATCATATACCTATCATGCATACTCATACCATCATCCATTATATGAGATATGTGTATTTATTTAACATAATAGTATATAACATAAGTATTACTGCTGCTAAGATTAATATAACAAGATATATATACAAAAGATATCATGGAGTATGTTACATTGGTCCAAAACTACTTTGAGAATGAGATTCTTCAAAATCACAACCTCCCCTGACTATAGATCAGTCAACCCAAACTCTAGCTTGAAGGTCCTGGTCTTGCATTCATCAAATGATAAACGCTAAATATAAAACTCAATGGTACTGTAAAATGAGTAAATAACATGACTACATATCATAAGAAGCACATTAAAGTCAAATTATCATAAATAATCATTACATAGTATAATTATATCATATCATGTCACTTTGCATTATTCTTTATCTATTATAGGCAACACATATAGCCTACTATGTAAGGATAGGAATAACTACCATAAAAGATCCACTGTAACTTTTTCTATATCAAATACCATATTTAAACATCATTGCTCTGTATACTTTTCTGTATAAGCATAACTATAGTGCATTCATCATTTAATCCAATGTATTTTCATGTTATATGAATGATAATGTATGTCTGTGAGAATGCAGTCATGCATTGCATTCTCCCTCTGATTTTCTTGTAACATTTCATTTCATTTCTATGATAATGTATGTCTAGGTCCATTTCTTTATGTATTGGTACTATATCATTCTCTGGTTTCTGTAGGAACATAATATTTCTCTATGGTTCCATGATAGGAACCTATGTTGTATAATTCCATTAAGGGAATCGATAATAACTGTATGACCTAGTACGCTTTCAATGAACATTGCTTTGTATATCACTTTCCTTTCCCCATTATATTCTCTGTATGATATGTCATGAATATGCCTTTATGTACAAATGATTCATGATATGATGCATAAATGATGCTTTAATGATCATATGCAATGACGATCATATAATACCATTCACAATATAAACTCATTAAGTTGCTATCATAAGCCATCAAGTCAGAAGTCATCATTTTAAAATATATAGGGTCATAAAGTGAATAGAACAAACCTGCTACCACTTTGCCCTTATCGATAGCTTGTGGAGAAGTATGAGTCTCGTCCATCAAACTTGTAGCATTTCCATTTTACATTCACTTATTAAAGTCATTCACATATTGTACTTGACTTATTATCTTAAGCAATCCATATCCAATCATAACATGTAATCCTAAGTCAACTTTGATTCATAATAAGCATATAATCACCATACCATCTTATAACATTTCACACTTCATAATTAGAGATCATACATGCCTTTCGGCCAACTTAACTCCTTGCATCATAACATCATCCATTAAGTGTGTTTATGCATCATTGACTTTCATTTGCATATATAGTTAGTCAACATTCACATACATACCATTACATACCTTTATATTCAAGTACAAGGACATATGAGTATGTGAGGCAAGTATTTGGAATATTCAAGCATGTATAAGACTTGTTAGAGCATAAGTAAACATATAGCATTAATACCACTTCATGCCTCCAAGTATGTCTCCTTGTGTATAATGAGGAGTTATAAGATCTAGATGTATATAGTATCAAGTGTATAAGCCTAAGACATCCATACATTAAAGTGATAAGTCATATTAGGTAATTTACTATTTATTTAGTCAAGTATACTATTCGTTTGGTATGTTTTACTATTCATTTGGTCATTTTCCTTTCATGTTTCTTACTCCTCTTTACAATATTTACATGTACCATTGAGTACCTTATTGACCATCTTATGAATCATAAATAACACTAAATTTTAGTCCATCATGTCATGCATATCTCAAGGTATTAAACCATGCAAACAAAGTACCAAAACTTATGCATTTAAGACATACAACATAAACATGCTAAAACTAGAAAGTGTAAATGTCATTTTTACGCGTACTTGGACTAAATGAATTTTTAAGCAATCTTCTCAACCTATAACATATACAAGCTATATACCATTGGAAACTAGACTCATCAAGGTTTAATTCAAGCTATAGCATGCAATTTAATTCATCCATTAAGGCCTCCAAAACTTAAAAGGTCGCATGCCTTAAAAGAGCATGCTGAAATGCACTAAAATGCATATTTCAGCATATTGCTAACTTGTGCAATTTTTTCCCATACCATAACTTGGTCATATGGTCACTTTTAAGGCATGAAAATGTTTTCCTATGTCCTATATATAAACTATATACCTAGATTTGAAATCATACATTCACATCTATCACAATACACAATGTTACATAACTTGCACATTATGGCTCACTTGCTGCGTTATAAGTGTCTTCATGCATACCTTAACCATTTGACTTCCAAACCACATAAAAATCCTACCATGCTAAATAAAAACATATATATACATGTTACACACAATCTTAGGTTCAATTGGTCAACATACAAGGCACATATCCATACTTAAAGGCCAAGTACACATAATATATACAAAGTACATGCTTTGATGCCCACTAATGAACCTTTTAGCATTTCCATGCCATAACTCACCTTTACATGCAACCAAACCCCATTTTCAACATCTAAACACATTATTCAATTATATTTTCATAAAACTCAAGGGCTACATACTTCTGTCCCCTAAAATAATGAAACCTAAAATATTTTCAAATTAGATAGCAACTTCAAATTCAAGCTATCATCACATATAATCATCTTTCCATCAACCTTTGAGCATACCAAACCTTAGAAACACCATTAATCATCATTCACACACTTCAAGCAATGACTAAAGTGACTAATTTAAGGGTTACAAATTAGGGTTTAATATAATTTTCACACACCAAAATGGAAACTCATTTGGTTGTGCATAACATCAAATTTAGTAACCTTACTTCCTTCTTCTTTCATCATTTAATCTATTTCTTTCATTCAAACATAATTAATACAAACTTACAACAACTTCCCCTTTGATTTAAAATATAAGAAAGCATGAAGAAGAAGAAGAAGAAGAAGAAGAAAGCATGGATAGAGCACATAAACACCAAAATAACATGAAAACCAAAACCTATGCATGATTTTACCTTGGAAGAGTATTTTCCTTTAAGTTAGAATGAAAAAGGGGAGAAGAAGAGAAGAGGCTAAAAATTGATGGTGTTAAGATGAAGAAATTGAATTATGCACCTCCTTAAGACAATATAAAATCAAATTTTGACTTATGTTAAATAAAAGCCGATCATGTTTCAACATTTGTCAAGCTTAGGTTACTTCCTTAACCAATTTACTTCTTCTTCATTTAATACTCATTTTTACATCATTTTTAGGTCATGCTTTCATAAGAATCCACTTACCTTTCATCATGGTGTTATGGACAAGAATCAAGCATATAATGGTTTCCAATTTTACCCTTAACTTTTCACGGGAATGCCATTTGTATCCTAGCTTACAATTCTATATACCATTGCTTCTAACTTTACTTTGACTTATATTTATATATTTTAAATATACTTTGTCATACAATAACATGTTAAACATGCCAATGCATCATCATATATACATAAATTCCATCATAAAGCTTCATCCAAAGCATTCCACAAAAGCACACCTTATTTGCATCTTTAGTGCATATTCACATATACAATCATCTTTTCACTTTGTTTTCATTTCTTTCTCTATCAATCCCATACCATGAGGAATTCCTTTATCTATAAGAAATTTCATTTCACATTCATCATGTTAAGCATTCATGCATCATATATCTCATTCATGTATTTCATACACTAATCAATTATTCATTGTAACATATCCATAAAATGCATGCACATAAGTATGTTGTGTATGTATAGATGTGACATTTTCTTGAGGATAAACAAAAATTTGAGCATGGGGATGTTGATGTGTGTGAGCTTACATGTTATTTTGTTATATTTTATTTGTAGATTTAATGTATTTGGTGAGTGTGTGTAGTGATAAGGGAGTTTTAAGAATGAAATGCTAAAAAAATGAGAAATGAAGCTATCATAAGCATGATAATGTTTAGTGCAATCACAACTGACATAAAAGTTGGAAATGCAAAGAAATAAATTATCATGAGTACAAAAAATAATATAATGCCAAGTTGACATGCATTTTGAGGTAGACATATTAAGAGTCCAATGGGGGTTACTTAAGATGATTTTCCTAGTAGAAATGAGTTGTTATGAGTAGAAGATGAAAAGGTAAAAACAATATCAACAACCTCTACCTTCTTCTTTACCCGTTGATGATAAGAAAACATCCAAGATTGAAGAAATTACATCCATTTATAAAAAACTATAGAGAACTTTGAGAAAAGAAAGAATTATAAAGAAAGATTAAGCTTATCATTTTCTTCTTCTTCATTTCTTGATAGTATTCTATATGGCTTTGTATGGATAAAATCCTTAAGGATTGGTACTTTTAATCCCATTTATAAGTAATTTATGATGTTTAAGTTTATGTTTCATATGAATGCTTGAACTTCATTATTGATTTTAATTGAAAAATTGAAATCATTTTGATTATGTTTTTCAAAAAAAGTCATGATATTTGTAAATTTATGTGTATTTTCTCAGTATTTTTAGTGTTGTTTTTTATGTTTAATTTATATTTCTATAGGGCTTAATTATGCTTGTTTAAGTATATATAGTTTAGAATAGACATTTAGAATTAGTGCAAGAATTTATGTAGAAGTTGTTATCACCATCATGAAGTAGGAAGTGGCCAAGGTGACTTTTACTCAATCCAGGAAAATGCAATGCAACTACTGCCGTGAGGGCAACTTTAGTTTTCAAGATTGTAATGTAACTTTAATGATAAATTAATGCATGAAATGACATCAAAAGCTTAAGGGGGAATTTGGAAGTTATAAGAACCATTAATTAGACCTTAATTGGATTATTATTGCAAGCAAATGAAGGATAAATGGGCATTCAT
>CANYBF011004890.1:0-17635 GCA_948192965.1 Dalechampia spathulata | reverse complement strand
AAATGGATTAATAGAAACAAACTAGGTGGCGACTCCACAATCCACGCTTGCTTGCTTTTTCAAAGGTTAAAACACGTTAAAAGCACGGAAAATGGATTGGCAGCTCACACCCTCCTTCGAAAGTTGAGTACCGGTACATACAGGGACCCAGCATGGTAGGAAATTATGCATAATACAGAGAAAAAGGGAAAAGAAAGAGAGAGAAGGGTACAAAGCATGACATTGCATTCTACGTGTTTGATTCCCGATATGTTTGTATGTACATGAGATGCTATGTAATGGTATGATTACTAGCACCACTGAGTTTTATACTTAACGTTTATCAATTGATGGATGCAGGTTCTGAGCCTACAGTTGAGGGCCCTGAGTCGTGATCGCTTGTGTCAGCAGAGAGGTGGATTCAGACGCATTCCTATTCTCAAGGTGGTCTTGGACAGCTGGGCGTGCTCCTTTTTGTTTAGTCTATTGTTTTGTAGCTTGTACATATCATATTGGCAGTAGTCATATGTATTTTGGTGGTGATCGTATTGATAATGTAATAAAACCTTTATGTATTAATGAATACATTTTCTTTTTAAGAGACTTGTTCATTCTATTGAATGTATGTTGAGATGACCAGGGTTTTATATTGCTATGCTGCAACTTTTTCACCACCTGTACTTGAGTTGTCCCCATACGACATCTATTTATGCATGTATACGTATCCCTTGTAGTGTATGCAACGGTTTTCCGTATAGAAGGTCGTGGTGTATGCTACGGGAGCATGTTACTCCAGGTATGGACTGGGTGTGACAGTTTCAGCCTCTTGTTTTTAAGCTAAAAATAAGAGTAATATTCAGCTAAACTTGTACAATATCCGAAGGTTTTGCTTGTAGCTTGAGTGGTTACACCAAAGAAGTAAAAAGAGAAGAAGAAAGCTTGATCCTTTGAAGAGAAAGTTACAGTTTCTTCATAAATGGAGCTTGTTAAAGTTGTTTCTGCTATATCTTTGAGCCTTGCATGTTAAAATGATTTAAAAATTGAAGGATAAGAGAGGAAAGAGCAGAATATGGTGTGGCTCTTTTAGGTTTAGGTGAGAAAAAGCTAAAGGATGAGTTGAAGGTAAGAGAAAATGTAAGAAAAATGAAAAAAAGTGTAAGGAGAGAGGGAGGAGGGTTCGGTCACCAAGGGGCAGATAAGATTTGAGTGGTATATTTCAAATTGATAAGGATTCCCAAGGGATAAGGTGGCAGAACCCGTTGGACATGCATGTGGGATGTTAAATGGGTGCAAAAGAGCAAGTCTACACTCATTTCACTCCATAATAACCCTTATTTTGTATATATCTTCTTAAGTCATTTAATTTCTAAATAAATCCACCTATATTTCATATTTTCCTATTAATTATCACTTAAATATATCCTATTTTACTTAATATCCTATCCATTAATCCATCCAATCAATTAAAATATAATTTCCTAACCTTCTCTTTCCATCCACTATCACAAAACTCCAAACTACTTTTCAATTCCCTATACCTTTTACAAATACCAATCCCACTTCTATTTAAATATTCTATTTAAAAATATAATCTATCTTATTCTATTTTCATACATATTTATTTATTTATTACCTTCCATAACTCTATTTTTCTTATTTTCTAATTATGACATCATCCTTAGTAATTATGACATCATCATATGATTTTAATTGAAAATTCTATTTTTAATTTCTAATATCTATTTTAATTATATAATTCACTAATTTGATTCCAAAACTAAGTTTTCCATTCCCTAGTCCCATAAAATTGCATTATTTTATTCACTTACATCATCAAATTCAATTATAACATCATAAATAAAATTTTTATTCAAAACTTTCATATATTTAATTTAAGTTAACACAAGCACTATGGTCAAAGCCATTTTATCAAATTCAATGTGTATAGCCTAAAATCATCATTTTAGTGCCGATTTTACATCCGTTTCAGTGGTTTCGGTAAAATTTTCACTTTGCTCTTTTGAGCTTTAAACTTAATTCTTATCATATATCTATCAACATAATCATAATTCCATATCATTTCCACATCAATAATATATATAAACATGATATATTGTCAATTATGAATGCATAGTGAATCATACAGTTCAAGATATGACACCTACTCCTCCTAGTCTCATATTTATATTATCTTAACTATTTACTATTTTGAATACTTGACTTAATGGCTTTGATTATAGGCTTGACATTATTAACTCCTACATTGATGAGTTTGACCAATGTCTTTTTCAACATAATCAAGAATTTTAAGATTTTTACACCATTGGATCTGACTCTCTTCAGTAACTTAATGCTCATTTTGATCAATATTTTCTTCCTTTAAATTAAATATTTGGTGCTCACTGGTTGTTTTTACTGTTGACAAAGGCAGAGATTATCTTGGTTGTTGTTTGCTAAGTTTGTATTTATGTTATGATTGTGTGTTATACCATAAAATCTTACGAATAATATGTTGTTTATGTTTGCTTTTATTTTATATGTAAATATGTTGTTATGGATATGGATATTATGATGTTTTGGCTTTGCTTATTTTAATATTATGTTGGTTGTGTTTATTTTAACATCATTGTGATGATAATATGAATGTTAGATAGTTGTTAGGTTTTGATGTATGCATTTGTTGATGGGAAGCTTTGTTTGTCAACATCAAAAAGTGATAGATTATTAAGTTATTTGATTTCCTTCTTAACGATTTTGATGTTTATAAATACCCTTACTTAATTTTTCCTTATAATTTTTTTTCTAGTAACTAGTGGTATGATCATACCACCCTTTGCTAAAATGCATTGAATGATTGTTACTTTTATGTGTCAAGTTTTAGTAGGTACCTAAACATTAGTACCACCTGGCTTATATGATCATATCATATGTTATTTCCTTTTTACTAAGTTTGGCTACCAATTACAATAACCACTTATACGACTGTACCATTTAGTTGTACAACCATATGTGATCTTACAAACTTATTTTTCTACTTTATTTTAAAACAATCTATAATTAATCTAATTGCATTTATTATATGAGTAACACGTCTCTATAGAAAGATAATAGTGTTTAATACTTAGTATTGTTACTACCAAGTAACTTGATCCCTTATTTCTATTACAACTTTCTCTCTCTTTCTATTGAATACTTTGAGCTTTTTTGCATTTGATATCTTGTTAAATCTTATGGTAGGTTGATGAGAGCAATCAATTAAAGTTATTGTTATATATTGAAAGATTATTTTATGAGATTAATTTATAAGATCAATTTTGATTATCAAGATTTGAGTATAAATTTTGAAAATATTACAATTTTGATTCTTGATTGAAGAGTCAATTTATGTATTATTGAAAAGAATAGTAGAAACCTAAGTGATTGCTTAGGTAAATGAACGTAGATAAAATTTGAATCAAACCAATGTAAATTGGTATTGTCATTTTTGGAATTTCATTTTTCATTTTTAATAATTTCACAATTAAATTCTTAAAAAAATAAAACTATATAATTATAATTAAAATTCTTTGATCAATCATATTCAATTTTAATTCCTTTTACCATTTCATAATTATATTTTAAGAAAATGAAGATAATAAATTTTAAATTTTTTCAAAAAAACTTTCTATTTCTCAAAATTTTTCTTGAATTTTTAGAAAAATTTTCTAATTTTTTATTCTTTTTAGATTTTTATAATCATGTCTTTACAATATTTTAAAACTTTTTTACAATTCCTTTTTTACTTTTAAATTTTTTCTTTTTTTTATTTAGCCTCTAGCATTTATAGTCATTATATCAGGCAATTTTCCTTTTTGGTGTAAAAAAATTTTAAAATTCTTTAATTAGTGTGAATCAAAAAAAAAATTTCAATTTGATGTGTCTTTTGGGTCGACCGCCACTTTAATTGGCAGCCAACTGACGTGGCATAAAATTGGATGATTCGGTAATAAAATTAAATGTAGTCGCTGGTAAAACCAGCAGCCAAGTGATAGGTCCTTCAACGTGCGTCCTTAGCGATAATAATAATAATAATAATAATAATAATAATAATAATAATAATAATAATAATAATAATAATAATAATAATAATAATAATAATAATAATAATAATAATAATAATAATAATAATATATAACTGAAAGTCCTATGGAAGATGGCAACACACGCTCGGTTTTTAATGGTTCGACACAATTTGTTGCCTATGTCCACTTCGCCTAAGTCTTTAACTTAGAGCTCCACTACTACTAATCAATCAATACAACAATAGATTCCATAACTAGAATCCAAACCCTAGTGTTTTTAAGCTCACACTCAAACTTTTACAATCAATATCAATCTCACAATAAACAAACTCTCAATTAGAAGATAATGCCCCAATCATTAATCACACACCAATCCAAGGTTACAATAACCAACACTTAGGTTGTGAAAGTAAGTATACAACATAAGATTGAGTTTCTAACAAGTTAACTTACTTGTTGATGAAGTTCACAGTAGTATAAAAGCTTTTCATAAAGAAAATAGTCATTAGAAAAGTGATAGCACTGTCAATCTTATAAAATAGATCAGTTAGAAAGTTTTTTAAAACTTTTTACAGATGCGCATACGGTCATACGGATACCTGTATGCCTGTGTCGCTTTAAAAATATCAATACATAAAACACGCCGCAAGCCTTAATACGCCTGTACAACCTATTGGTATGCCCGTACCATAGCTTCGGCATAAATTCAAATATAGGTTGAATGCTTGGTACGGCCGTACCATACCTTGGTACACCTGCACTGAAGCTTCAGCATGATTTCATAACATTTAGTACGCCCATACCAAACTCAACAAATCAAAGCTAACTTGGTACAGTCAGTCGTATGATCATGCCATACAGAACACAACAACAATACACCCATACCAAATCTGGTACATCCGTAACCGTACCACATAGTACAAAAGCAGTGGTACGCCCGTACCACATTCAAAAATCATATTTTAACTTAAAATTAACTTCAATTGATTTAACAAAATACATACATTAAAATCTTGGGTCTAACAATAACTTATTAATAATATAATACTATTAATACAATATAATTGTAAATATTCCATTATTAATAATATCAATATTAAAATTATCATTAATTAATAATAATAATAATTATTATTATTATTATTATTAATTAATATTAAAATTATTAATATTAAAATTAGTATTATTAATACTAATATTAATATTAGTATTATTAAAATTATTATTATTATTAAAATTAGTATAATATAATACTACTAATAATTAATAATATTAGTAAATAAAATGAAATAATTATATTATAATGATGAAAAAATGATCACATGTAATTATTATTAATACTTGATAATATTATTAATTATTAGTAGTATTGTATTATATTATATGAATTTTAATATTAATAATAATTAGTAATATTATTATATTAATAATATTATTACGTGTAATCATTTTTTCATCATTATAATATAATTATTTCATTTTATTTGTTAATATTATTAATTATTAATAGTATTATATTATATTATATTATACTAATTTTAATATTAATAATATTAATATTAATCAATAATAATTAATAATATTAATAATATTAATATTAATTAATAATAATTATTAATATTAATATTATTAATTAACAATAATTTTAATATTAATATTATTAAAAATATAATATTTAAGATTATATTATATTAGTAGTATTATATTATTAATAAGTTATATATTTATTATTATTATTATTATTATTATTATTATTATTACTTCGTTGAAGGACGCATCACTTGGCTACTAGTTTTACTAGTGATCACATTTAATTTTTTTTGTCACATTATCTGATTTTTGTCACAGGTCGTCAATTAAAGTGACAGTCATCCAAAAACACATCAAACTAGAAATTTTTTTTGATTCACACTAATGAAAGAATTTTAAAATTTTTTTACACCAAAAAGAGAAATTTTCCCATTATATCCATATTATTAACTTCATAGAAAGGTTTATATCCACTTTAAATATAATTTTATCAAATTGTTTATTACTTTTTATGATTTAAGAGTTTATTTATTATTTCCTATAAATATTAAGAATAAAAATGAATTCTATCCCAAATGTAAATTAATTAAGGTTGTTTGGTTGTGCTGAGAAATATAAAATAAAAAATATTAAAATAGAAGAAAAAGAATGAAGAAATATAGGTTGAATAAGTGTAAATAATAATAATACTTTTGGTAGTTTATTATTTATGCCAGATATAAATTAATTAAAACATATAAAGTTGGAGATTGAATAAGCTTAAAAACAATCATTAACGAGGCTAGGTATTTTCTTGAAAATTATAATAGGTGTTTTTCTCTTTTCACTTCAATATTTTTTCCCCTAAAACTGGTATAAAACTTTCTATATATATCCATCAAAGGCAAATAAATAAGGTTTCCAAAAATTGTCTTCACGTAACTCTACAAAACTAATAAGTCATAGTATCGCATTTGGGAAAGGTGCGGATTCCGTTTGCCCGTCGCGCTTTACAGGAAGGACACTATTGCCAGGGGAAAGTCCGTTCTGTTCAAAATGGGTCTCGTGCGTTGTACTTCCAGCTTGTTAGCACCCCTACTGAAATCTCTACACGTTGACCGTTGAAATTTCAAACATAATACATTTTTTATTAACTTTCCACTATGACAATTAATTAAATAATGTAAAAGTCGAGATACATCTATTTGCATCCAATAAAAATTTGCCACGCATGCTTGGACCTTTTTTTAATAGTTTCTCGTCCGTTGTTTGCTATTTAATGATCTAATCGGATATGATGGATTGTTGTCGTCAAATCGCCGGCTTACAGTCTTAAAATGGCTCAAGACACTGGTGCTGCCACTGCTACTCCTACTACTATGGATTCTCCGCGGCGGCGCTTCGGTCTCTTGAGAGATCAGGTTCAGCTCGTTAAAAAGAAGGATTCCGTTTCTGATCGTTACGAGATTGCTCCCATTGAAGAGACACTGTCCTTCGAGAAAGGTTTCTTCATCGTAATTCGAGCGTGTCAGTTGCTGTCTCAAAAGAACGACGGGATAATTTTGGTGGGAATCGCCGGTCCTTCCGGTGCTGGAAAGACTGTGTTCACTGAGAAGGTGCTCAATTTCATGCCTAGCATCGCTGTTATTGCGATGGACAATTATAACGATGCTAGTCGCATCATTGATGGCAACTTCGATGGTATACCTTTTGTATTTGGTGTTGCATTCACAATTATGATCTTGTTTGATGTTTAAGGTATTAGTTTCGTTAAGGGGTATTTTTAGTTACTTCTGTGATTATTATTTCTTTGGTTATTCAGTTTGAAAGAGGCAAACCACATGACAGAACCGTAATTTAATGGTTGTGGATTATAATCAGAAGCTTCTTTTGAACTCATTATATTTCAATATTTTAATTGCGGAGATGTGTTATCTTGCAGTTGAGAAAATAGTTTTTATCATTTCAGTGATCCATTATTTATGGCAGCATTGTGATCTCGTGGTTGCGAATGTTTTCTTCTTCAGATCCACGCTTGACGGATTATGATACCCTTCTCGAAAATATACATGGTTTAAAAGCAGGGAAAGCTGTTCAGGTTCCAGTCTATGACTTCAAAACTAGCTCTCGTGTCGGCTATAGGTTTCTGCGATCCTTCTCTATTTTATCCCATGAAAATTATTTCTCTTTAGTTTGTTCCATCTCTGCATAGCTTGTCCATGCTAGGAAGATGAACCACACAGACTAGTAAATATAATTATTCAATGATAATGATCATTGTTGTTTCTTTATCATGTGTAATAACAAAGCAACAAATGCTATTATTTAAGTTCATCTCTAATCTTAAGTGGACTTCTATTTCTATGTATATTTTTCTTATGTTTCACATGTGATAATATCATGCCCCAATTTGTATGCCAACAATTACTGATGTTACTTCTATATGTATGTACGTTTTTCATTTACATGTGATAATATCATGTTCCTCTTGTCTTGGTTTCCTACTTTTACAGATGTATGCTGATAATTAGTGACGAAATAATTATTTATTGCCCTTGAGTCTTAATTACTCTGTTTCTACCAACAGGACAGTTGAAGTTCCTAGTTCCCGGATTGTGATTATTGAAGGAATCTATGCCTTAAGCGAGAAGTTGCGACCATTGCTAGATCTTCGTGTATCTATTACAGGTGGAGTTCACTTTGACCTTGTCAAACGTGTTTTACGGGACATTCAACGTGCTGGACAAGAACCTGAAGAAATTATTCACCAAATTTCTGAAACGGTGATTTACTTGTATATTTCAGATACTTTTTTGTGGCTTGCAATGCATTATGTCATGAACTCATGCTAAGACGTTTGCTTTTGTGTATTTTTTCACCATAGGTTTATCCCATGTACAAGGCATTTATCGAGCCAGACCTTCGAACAGCACACATTAAGATAACTAACAAGTTTAATCCTTTCTCAGGATTTCAGAGTCCTACGTATATTCTAAAGGTAAATCTTCATAACCATTCATTTTATTTTTTCTGTAGTGTGTCACAAGTTCTGCTTCTCTGTGGAACTTTTTTTTTTGACTTCTGTACCAATTGTTCTCCTTCATTGCAGTCCACAAGGTCAGTTACAATCGAACAAATTAAGGCTGTCATATCTGAAGAACACACAGAGACAAGGGAGGAAACATATGACATATATCTTCTACCGCCTGGTGAGGATCCTGAAGCATGCCAATCATATCTGAGGATGAGAAACAGAGATGGAAAATACAATCTTATGTTTGAGGTTGGCTGACTGTAAATTTAGGCCTCCTTTTAATGAATGTGATTTGAAATTGCCTACTTAGACCTTGATGTGAATACTTGCATCATATGGTACTTCTCTCACTATTTATGCAAACTATTATAGATCTTATGGTGTCTGCGGCTATCTTCTAGTATAAGTTTCAAGCTTTCAACCTTAGCGTAAATCAAGCATTAGTAATCCACATTCAAAAGATCTGATTCTGGGCTTAACACTTCATCATCCTAAAAATTTATTTTCGAAACTGTTCTGCCTTTTCCTTTATTCTTATCCTTTCTTTTTTTCTTTTCTTGAGTTTCTCTACATTGAATACA
Source organism: Dalechampia spathulata (assembly GCA_948192965.1). Taxonomy (NCBI): domain Eukaryota; kingdom Viridiplantae; phylum Streptophyta; class Magnoliopsida; order Malpighiales; family Euphorbiaceae; genus Dalechampia; species Dalechampia spathulata. The sequence goes on along the minus strand of CANYBF011004890.1, from coordinate 8,471 downwards.
GTCTTAAGCATTCAGGATTATATTAAGCCCAGTGTTTGAAGTTGTAGCATTGAGGTGTTTACAGAACCGCCTTGTAGAGAATTTCTATAATGCAAGAAGTTTGGGAATCCACGTAACCATTTTTTTTATTGTGTTCAGGAATGGGTTACAGATAGTCCATTTATAATATCTCCTAGAATAACTTTTGAAGTCAGCGTACGCCTTCTTGGAGGGCTGATGGCTTTGGGATATACGATTGCCACTATCCTGAAAAGAAGCAGCCACATATTCAGTGACAAGAGGGTGTGTGTGAAAACTGATTGGTTAGAACAGCTTAACCGTCAATATGTTCAGGTATTATTACATCTCAATATGCATCTGAAACTTCATGTTATCTTGAAGTTCCGTGCGTTGTTCCTTCTTACTATAGTGGAGTAAACTTAAGTGAGAATTGGAACTTGAATCCAGGGGTTCTAAACTTGTTTCAATTGATAGAAGAATGTGGTTGAATATGTGCAACATAAAAGATGCTGATTAGTATGACAATCTGTGATCTTGCATAGAAACTGATACTATGGTGGTTCTTATTAAATCAGATATTAGTTGCTATGAATTCCGTCTGCTTTGACCCATAGTGAAGTGATAATCGATCTGTATTTCCCTACATTTCAATGGTCATGTAGAGAATAACTTTTGTGCAAGTATATGTCCTCGTTGTAATTAGCAATTACATTCTGTTGTGCACTTTATAAACTGGTATCAACAGGCAGTGTTTGCTCATTATATGTTATAGTTGTTAGCTATTTAGAATAGTTTTTCTGACCCGTTTTAATCTATTGGTTCCAGCCTTTCATACTTCACCAATGCCTTGTCCTAAATATTTGGTTGATAAATTTGTGTTTGTGGTTTTCCAAGCCCTCATGCTTGGCTAACTATGATTACTACAATAAGTTTAACTTGTGAAAGTTTGAAGCCAATCATTACTGAATTGGCTTTACTGAAACTGACTAAATTATCTCATTACTTTCATTATTCTGTCACTTTTAACTTGTGATTCTATGCTACCGTGAAATGATACAGATTTGGTGCATCAGTCCTACAGTTACAAAGATTTTTTCAGCTCTCCTGTGATTAATATGTTTACTATCTTCATATTCTGTGTATGGAATAGTTGTAAATTGATTGAAATAGTTCTTATAATGCCGATCACTATCTAAAATCATGTTGTTTCTAAAATCAAGGTGCAAGGTAGAGATCGTTTGTATGTTAAATTTGTGGGGGAGCAGCTAGGATTGGATGGCTCATATGTTCCTCGTACTTATATTGAGCAGATTCAGTTGGAGAAGCTTGTCAATGACGTTATGGTATGGATTTTCCTAAATGATTATGCACTGCCTGCTTTGTATTTAGTCTTATATGATAACCTGCAGGCCTTGCCAGATGATCTGAAAACAAAGTTAAGCATAGACGATGATTTGGTTTCTAGCCCCAAAGAAGCCCTGTCTCGAGCTTCTGCAGATAGGAGAAATAAATATCTCAGCCGGTATTGACTAGCTCTTCTTGTCACATTTTTATTTGCCCGCTATTTTAAGCTATAGGGATAATGATACTGTCAGATTAGAAAAAATAAAGTGTAAGAACTACGATTTACAGAGAGGCAGATCCCTATGCAGTGTACACGGTTCTTGACGGCACAATTGCCATTGCAATTTTACTTCTAATATAGTACATTATGATTGTGAAAGTCCTATTATTACAGACTTTTGTGATTTGGGACGAAATAAATGTAGAGAGTAAAGCATCTTTTGCGATGCATTTGCTTATAATTTTATGGAAATTTGAGGAACCTATGTCATATACCTTTTACAGTAGCGTATCACTTTCATCTGCGCATCAAAGGGACAAGAACCTGTCCAAGTTGACAAGACTTGCTGTTAATAACAGAGGGTTCGATGGAAGAACACCTGATCCATCTGCAACACTTGCAAACCAGGTTAGCTTAATCTATCTCAGTTATGTTGATGCAGCTAAAGTTGTATGTTTCTTTGGCAATATTCTGCATATCTGTCATCTTCTGTTAACAGAAATAATAGGGGAAATAACTGGATCATGAACATACCTTTCTTTTTGTCCTTCTGTTTACGAGAAAAGAGAGAGGAGAGGCAGAGAGGTGCTGGATATGCAGTTCCAGTTTTTCTAAGTTTATTTTATACTTCTTACCCCTTTATCCTAATGCCCTCTTTCCTCTTCGCAGTGCTTCCAATTTTGATTGTAATGTTAACGATCAGCGAATATTTGTCTTTGCAAATTTTTCAGGGCATAATTACTCAACTTTCTGAACAAATTGCCACACTGAATGAGAGGATGGATGAGTTCACTTCTCGGGTAGAGGAGTTGAATTCAAAGTTCAGTAGCAGAAAAGTTTCAGCTAGCCAGCAAAACTTAGCTATGCAGGCTGAAGCCTGCAATGGCTCTGGCCCCACATCTGCTTTTGTTACTGGTTTGGGCAATGGTTCATTGTTACCGACTTCTTCATCGTCATCACAACTTGCTAGGGACACGCCATTCATGGAGGAGGTAATTGAATAATTCATTATATGTTTTATGGTAATTAAATAATTCATTATATTATGAATGGTAATTAAATAATTCATTATATTTTTTCTGTAGAGAACTACTAAATCAAATTACGGAAATTTATCATTTGTTAGCTGCATAATACATACATTTGAGAACGTTGATCGGTAATATGGCAAATATGTTTGGAGTATCTATTACGGGTGGAGTTCACTTGGTTCTGTTTTAAAGCATGCTATGCCAGAATGGTTCATATCTGGTTAAATGAAGTGCTTTTGAAATTGTTTGACGATTAGAGAAGGGGGACTATAAAAATGAAATGTGGTGCGAAACTGGGCACAACAATCTTAGATGTCGTTTGGATTTTCAAATAACCTTGCCCGCGGCTGATTTTCAGCATTTTGCTTCCTGGTGACAAATTTATGTGAGATAGGACTGTGTGATATTCATCAGTTTCACGTGTCTTGTTTAAAGCAACCAAATATGCAATAGCAGATTTGCAGATGGTGCGATTTTTTTAACCATTAAACTTCCATTATTCTCATAAGTTAGTACATTCCGATGATTACAGTACAAGCACATTATTGTTGGTACATCCAAATATACTTCGTTTTGACATAGCATGCTTTGACCCTGTAACTTCTAACACTTGCATATGCAGTTTTTTTCCTGCTGTATCCTTTAGTGCCTAACGAACACATTGTTGGATTAACATATTTATGCATGTGGCCCAAACAGGTTCTACTGATTGCGCGGGGACAACGACAAATCATGCACCAGCTAGATAATCTGAGCAATCTTTTGCACGAATATGTGGGAGAGAGGACTCGCCAGGAGAGAACAGATAGGACAGGCAGAGCTGCTGATGCCGAATCTCTCACCCTTCCTCTTATTCTAACATTAGCAGTTGGTGGATTAGGCGTTGTCCTCTTCAGAAGCCTCACATCCCAACAGTGATTTCACGTCAGGCAGCAATTCTTGAAATGCTTTGTACATAAATGTCTAAACGGCTTTGTGCATAACTTTGCCGAATACAACATAGAGGAGATGTTGTAAAAGATCGAGAGAGTACACGGCCGTGCTGTATTTCAGGTTAGTATCGTGAATAAGGAATCCTGGGAGCTAAAACATGACAGGCTCTAATATTTCAGGTTAGTATCTTCAATGTTCTCAGATACACTTTGACGTTTTGCAAATGTACAGTGCCACCACAAAACAAAGGTAAAGTTATTTACTTTGGTCAGGTTTTTCCATTACAGTCTACAGCATGATCCTTTTTATTAATGTCTGATGCAGGGAATGAGTTCACCTGTGAGAGTTTCCAGCTTTGATTTTGTTGTTTCTATCTGACTAGTAAACTATACAACGATTTAAAAGTAAAGGTGCTAAATTGATTATGCTTAATTGATATTTTATATTATCTACTAGTATTCAATTAGTATCATAAATTTAATAAGTGCTTCATATTGGATTAATATATGATACAAATTAATTATAATAATTTATAATGTGATGTTTATTCATTAACAAAATGATAAAAATATTTTAATTATAGTATCATATGATTTATACAAATCTTAATATAATTTATTAACTTCAAAAATTGAGATCCTAACTACCATAATAATTGACCGTTACTTCCGGTTACTATGTTGTTGGATTTTGTTAAATCTCAAAAAATATATATATAAATTTTAAAAAATAAAAAATATTAAAAAAGATAAATAAATAATAAATTTTAAAATAAAATATCAATAAAAATATAAAAATTTTAAACAAATATTATAGATTTTATTTGTAAAATCTATCATTCATTTTTTCACATTTTAATGTTACATAATTTTTTATAAATATATGCATTTACATTTATATACTATATATCATAATTTTGATAAATACAAATATTTACATTTATATATCATATGAAATATATGATAAATAAATGTATTTAAATTTATTATCATATAAAATATAAGATATATAAATATATTTATTGTTATATATCATATAATATATATGGTAAAGAAATGTACCAGTTTATTTATATTATATATATTATATGATATATATGATATATATTAAATGGTATATAGCAGTAAATAAATTTATGTGTTATGTATATCATATCCTTCATATCAATAAATATATTTATCTATTATATAATAAATTAATAAAAAATAATTATTAAAAATAAGTTATAATATTTCAAATAAAAATCAATGAAAAATTTAACATTTCAAAATATAACAACGAAAAATATCAAACACAGAAAGGAAAGGAAGAAGATGAAGACAAATAAAAAATGAATATAGAAAATAAAAGAAAAAGAAAATAATGAAGAATAAGGAGAGGAAGAAATAAAAATAAAAGAAAATAATAAAGAATAAGAAGAAAGAAAGAAGAAAAAAACAATGAAGAATAAGATGAAGAATAATTATAGTCATTATTTATAGTGAGAAGAAGTTTCTAATATTTATAATGATTAGAGTTAGAGAAAGAAATTAAAATTTGATAAAAAGATTAAACTACAGTTAATAAGAAAAGATAAAATAGTAATTCAAAATATAAATATGATAAATTTAATTAAAATTAAAATTTGATATTTTTCTAATTAATCCTAAAATATTTATTAATTCCAAACTATCTTATTACTTCAATTTATATGTATATAACACACAACCTAAGACATTCCTAGCTATCCGTCATTTTTGGTTATTCTATTTTCTTTAAATTTTTGTGGTTTTTAAAATTAATTTATCAATCATTATTGCATCAATAAATACCAATTAATATATATCAATAATTAACAGATTGAGGCTAAAATTTTCTGATAGAATTAGCTAGGATAAAGTAACAAATATAAAATTATTTCAAAATTAAAATAATTTTATTATGGGTACTTGCCACGTGTACTAATTTTTATTTTAACAAGTAAATAGCTAAATAAATTTTAATGATGATTTTTATAATATTTAATATTTCAAACAATAAATACAAAATTAATATCAAAATAATTTAGATCTAACTTCTCATAAAAGAAACTCACCATGTGGCAAGGCTATAAAATGTCAAAAAGAAGTTCAACAAATGAATTATTGAGATTTTATTTCATCTTTTGAATATAGAATTAATATTTATTAAAAATCCTTTCATTTGTTTTAAATCTAATTATTGCTGATAAATAAAATTAATAAATATTAATATAAAATCAATGTTCGTTAAAAACAAATTTCTTTCATTTTTTCTTAATTATTATCATTTGATTGATAAATTAATATTAATTTGTAATAAGTATTCATATAAAATAAAATCATTTTATTTTCTAATGTTATAAAAACGTTCATCATAATTAATTTATCTTTGTATATTTATATTATATCTATATTGCTTGACATTTGATTTGATATTCTATTAATTTTCTATTGTATATATATATGACTTTTTTTTTTGATGTTGATAATAATATTCAAATTAAATCATTTGAGGTAGAATTTATAATATAAAAGAACATCTAATAAAGAAAATTCAATATTATTAAAAATATGATTTCTACTTTAACAAAATAAAACTTACACGTGTCCCGATCCCCCTTAATATATTTTTTTTAAGATCAAGACATATGCTTCTTTTCATTTCAAATGTTTTATATCTAAAAAAAAATAGCAATAATTACAGAAATAAGTAATTTTTTATTTTGTATTTTTAAAAATTCAAGTTCAAAAACTCTTTTTTTCAAATCTATATAATTTTTTTAAAACTAAAATATTTTGAATTTTTCTTTTAAAAATACCCACTTTTCATCAATATTTCATATCATATTTTCAATTTCTCATATGTTTTTTCTTTATGTATCTTTTTTATCTTAACCATTCCTATTCTTCTTTCAAATTACTTTTAATAATTATTTATCATTTTTATATTTTTTAAAACTATTGTTTTCTATTTTTTTATAAAAACATACATGCTTTTGAAAAGCTGCTTCACGTCGTTATTGTTTTATAAACTTTGCTTCATCAGCTTATTTTGTTTTAAGTTTAATTATTTTAATAATAAAAAATATTTTATTTTAACATTATTTAAAATTAATTTATTTAAAATTATATATAATTTTTTAAAATTCTACCTCATGTAAGTTATTATAAGCTAAACAACAATCATCCTAGATAATTAGGTATATATAACAATTTTTTTAAAAATTGGTTGAAAATGATAAGATTATTTTAAAATATTATTTTTTTAAAAAAATTTATTAAATTATTAGTTTATTTTAAGTTTATTTAGCTGATAAAAAAATTCAATTTAAATTTATTTAAAAGTTTGTTATTTTTATAACAAAATTTATTATTTTAAAAAAATCATTTTGTTTGTATGTATGTATGTATGTGTGTATATATATATGAATTATTAATAATAATATTTTTATTATATAATATAGATAATATAAAAAGAAGAGTGGTGATGAGTTTTTGAAAAATGAGACATCTTAAAAAATGGTAGAGAATGTTAGTCTTTTAATATAATTTTTCGTTGATGAAGTAAATTAATAATTATATTAATGGATCCGAAATAATTTGGTCTAATTATTATTAAATAATTTGGTCTAAACCAAACATTAAGCAGCCTAAATAACTTCTGTTACGAGTGATTGGTACTTGATCATGTTGCTATTTATAATATCTGACGTATTGTGCAATGCAATTAAGAGAAGAATGGTTTTTTAGGAAACTACTTTTATTTATTTATTTTTTTTAGCATGATTGGTCCAAAAATAAATGTTATTACTTGAAAGACAAATGACTTGTTTGTTCTGAAAACGAGCAGTAGATTCTACGTCTAAAGCTCTGATAATTTTTACTATAAAATTGAAGTTTATTTTTCATCATGTATAAGATATGTACTTACAGATATGAATAGTGATATATTTGTCTATAATAGATCTTAGTTTATGAGGGAATTTATTTTTATTTATTTACTAGAAATGTTATGACAAATGACCAGATTATGAGTATTTGATGTAATTGTTATATTCCGCTTGTAAACCTTTTGTATTCTTATTGTATACTTATTGTATATCAATTATATTTTTGTAGTAAACCTAGCACACTAGAGTTTATATTTTATAAAATATACTGTAAATATTTGTATCTCTGATTTTTTTGAACTCTTAAAAAATATAATTTTAAAAACCTTTCGTATACTTCTTGTATAACTATCGTATACTTATAGTAAATCTTTACATATTAGTTATTATATTTCATAAAATATAATGTAAATACATGTATCTTTGATATTAAAAAGCATACAAAATATAATTTGTAAATTTTTTGTATCCCTATTATATACTTTTTGTATACCTATCATATACTTGTGGTAAACCCTTACATATCCGATATTACATTTAGTAAAATATATTATAAATACATGTTTCTTTAAAATTCAAAGTCGTACAAAATATAATTTGTAAACCTTTTGTATATCTATTGTATACTTCATGTATACATATAATATATTTGTAGTAAACCCTTACATATTAAATATTATATTTTGTAAAATATATTGTAAACACTTGTTTCTTTAAAATTTAAAGTTGTATAAAATATAATTTGTAAACATTTTGTATACTTATCATATACTTGTAGTCAGGGGCGGAACCACGACCAGGGCAAGGTGGGCTGAAGCCCCGGCTCAGAGGAGGCTGTGGGTGGTGGGTGGGGAGTGGGGGTGGTTGCTGGGTGGGGAGTGGGGATGTTGGGCGTCAGCCCCGGCTTTAAGGTTGCCCCAGCTCAGAGGATGGTTTAGCCCCCCTTTCTTCATGGGCTGGTTCCGCCACTGCTTGTAGTAAACCCTTACATATCAAATATTACGTTTCGTAAAATTTATTGTAAATACATGTTTCTTTAAAATTTGAAGTTATA
>CANYBF011004553.1:0-11051 GCA_948192965.1 Dalechampia spathulata | reverse complement strand
CCATGGACTCAAGTACATTTGGGTACCAAAAGTTAAATGAAGTTATTTTGTAGGTTTGCTTGAAGTTCACAAGATGAGAATGGATGGATATTCAAGCAACAAGATAAAGTTTCTTTTGCATTTGTGAAATGAAGAATGAGTGTTTTCATCATATCCTATACATTTCCTATCAAATTTGAGCTTTTGGCATTTAAGAATACTATCAATTTTAATGCCACATTTTTAAATTTTGAAAGGTTTTCTTTTAAAATCTCATTTTCTCTTTTCAAATTCTTATTTTCCAAACACAAATCTTCTTTTTTCTTTTTCAAGGATTCATTTAACATTGAAAGATTTGAAACATTTTCAAATGATTTTTGAAAATCCCTTTTTGAAGAAGTTAAAACATCTGCTTCCTTTTTCAAACAATTAATCTCTTTTAACAAAGTTAAGTTTTTAGATTCCAAAACTTTATTTTCCTTAGCCAATTGCTCAAGTTTGACTAGAAGTTCCTTTAAGACACTTTCCTCATCATCAAACTCATTATTAAGAGATTGGTTAGAAGTATTTACCTCATTAAGATCATTTCCATCCTCCATTGCCATGAAGTATAGTTTATGTTCTCCAACTAAGCTTTCATCATCCAATTCACTCTCATCGTCCCAAGTAGCTTTGAAAGCTTTCTTCTTATATGGCTTGGATGGTCTCAATCTAGGACATTCACTCTTCACATGTCCTTTGCTTGTAGATTCTTCTTTTCTTCTTCCAACACCTTGCCTTAAGGTGATTTCATGAGTAAGAAGCTTTCCTAGAAGCATGTCGGTGGAAAGCATTGATAAATCATTTGTTTCTTCAATCGCAACCACCCTTGCTTCCCAATTCTTCTTTGGAAGAACTCTAAGAATCTTATTGTTGATATCTTCTCTTGCATAATTCTTCCCAAGCTTCTTTAGACCATTGATAATCACCATAAGCCTATTTTACATCTTTGATACACTTTCATTTTACCTCATGGTGAATAACTCATATTCATGAGTCAAAAGTTGGATCTTCTTGATCTTCACTTGATTTGTGCCTTCATGATGTGTTTCCAAAGCATCCCAAATTTGTTTAGCGGACATGCATTGAGACACTCTTCCATACTCTTCTCTACTAATGACACAATACAAGACATTCATAGCCTTCTTATTCATAGCATGAGTCTTCTTCTCTTTGCTATTCCACTTATCTCTAGACTTCAATGTGAAAAGACCTTCAATGATAGTTGTAGGAGGATATAATCATTTACAATGAAGTTCCACAACTTAATTCCATCACTCTCCAAAAATATCTCCATTCTATGCTTCCAACAAGAATAATCCATACCATCAAAGAAAGGAGGTTTTGTGAAAGATTGACTCTCTAGACAATGTGTTGCTTGATCTTAACTCTAAGAATGTTACTTCTTGAAAAAATAGAGCCCAAGCTCTGATACTAAATGAAATCTCAAGTATGGATGGTAACACAATAATTAAACAAGAATTGAAGAGAGGTAAAAAGATGTAAACACAAGAAATTTAGAGTGGTTCGGCCAATAAATGTCTACATCCACTTACCCAAGCAAACAACTTAGGTTTTCACTAATCAATACACAAATATAACAAAGAATTCTTCAACAAGAAATCAATCCTAAGTGTTTTTCCAAGGCTTACACGTAAACCCTTACAACAAGTATTTTCCCAAGGCTCACACTAAACCTCACTCAAGAAATCAAGAAAATACTTGAAGAACACATCAAAATGTATTTAACAAAGAAAATAATGTTTGTAAATTGATTTCCTACCTTCAATAAGGTTAATCTACACTTATATAAGTTATTCTAAGCTTATATGACCGTTGGGGATGCATTAAATGTAAAATAGAGTCGTTATACGATTTTTTCAAAAATGCTAAAAAAATACATATTTTTTAACCGTACGCCCATACGGTACCCAAAAAATGTCTCCAAAATGATGCCAAAACATTGCGTACGATCGTACCATAAAGTGGTATGCCCATACTAAACTTTCTGGACATTTTTCCATTCCATACAGTCTCTTTGCACACCTGTACGGCTTAGGAAACCAAACAGTACGCCCATACTACTTCTTGTACGTCAGTACCGCACAAAAAACCCTAACAAACAAAATTTCTGAGAGCACCGGTACAACCGTACCAAAATAGGTACGTTCAGAATAAGCTTAAAACACTCAAAGCTTCAATAATTTTCATAAAACATTATTCGTTAACATCAAAACTAAAATCAAGGATTCCATGGTCCAACAAAATATGATTTAAATGAATATAAATCTTATCAACATGTATGTTTATACATATCATAATTTTTTAAAAATTATATTGATAAATAATAATACTTGAATTCCACATGAATTTTAGAATATCAATCAAATTATAATAATGCTTAATTCATTTAGTTTGAAGATTTTGTTTAATAATAATAGATAAAGTTTCCATTTATAAATATCCATTTAATGCAAATTAATTTATTTAAAATTTATAAAAATTTTAAATTCATTTATAACATTAAAAAACAGATTATTTACAAATAATAAAATTCATTTCTACTAATGGCTTGAAATTATCTTCATATCACTATCATTGTTAGGATAATATTTTTGGTTGAATAATATAGAAATTATGAGCATCATAGTTGATTGTTGATCATATTATTAATTATTAATTATTAATAAAATAGAGACATATGAATGCAAGTTTTGATTTACAATATATAACAAACATTTTGTAGTGATGGTTGCTAAAATGGTTCACCAACCTTGAAAAATGATAAACCACCTTATTTCTAATTGCAAAAGAGGTGTTTTTATTTGCTGTACTCATTTTTAAAACAAAATTATGTCAATGGGTCTCTATAAGTTTGAATGGATAATTTGTTTATTTATGTGATAATAATTTCATTTTATATTTTTACTCAAAAATATCAATTTTTTTTGTTTATTTTTGAGCATTTTTAAACTCTTAGCAAGTCCACACAATTTGATTTTGTTATACAACTCAATTTTAAATACAGATTCCAATTAAATAATATAAATTATATATATATATATATAATTTGTAAATTATATAACATTTAAATTTATAAACTTTAATAATAACATTAAATAAATTATATTCCTTAATGAATAAAAAATAAAAGAATTTAAAAAATTGATCTCCTCTAAAAAAACTTTAATATTTCATATAAAATTCAATTTTTCATAATCAAATAACTACAAAAAATGTTTAAATTATTTACTCCAAATAATTTCAAATTAAAATATTATATACTTGTTAGTTTATTATTTTATAATATCAAAAATTTATAATTTATATTTTTGATATTAAATATTTAAAATGTATATTTTTAAAATTATTGTTTTGAATTTGTTTGTTTTCAGAAGAGCCCAAGATGAAGGCCCAATAAAAAGGAAAAGCCCAAAAAGGAGAAGAAAGAGAGGGCACAAAGACAGGAATGAAAGAGTGAGTTGAAAGTTAACGCCTTGCAAAAGACAAAAGAGCAAACAGAAAAGAGAAACATTAGACTCTACACACAATTACATAATCTGATAAATTTTACATTAATAAATATATACCAATATTTCCAATATTATAACACCGCCATTTCCCACCGGACTTGATCCATCCCATCATCGCCGGCGGCATTAGGTCTTCTTCTTCTCTTTCTTTTTCCTTTTACATTCAATTTTTTCTTTATCGCCACTCTGATTTATTTCTGGGTCTTTCTTTTTCTAATATATTTAGTATCTGTTCCATTGTCAATTTTTATTGTTGTTTTTATATTGTTTAAGCTCAGATTGTTTATATTTTCTGTTGCTTTTTAGCTCACTGATTCAGCAATGTATAGAATTTTGTTTTTGTTGTGGTGTTTAGCTTGAGAGCTATTTAACCTGAAAATGGGGCTTCAAATTTTATGCCCTAATTTTGGTTCAATTTGGATAGCTTTAGCTTTATTGGTTTAATCATAAAGTTTCCTTCCTTTTGTTGTTTATGTTTGAATATTCTTGTTTGGTTGATTGTTTTCTGTTCTGGGTTTTAGTTCGATGGTTGATTGTATTCTTAAAATTTCTTCATGTGGTTCCTTTTGGTTGTTGGTTGTTTCAGTTAGCAGGTTAGTTTTCTTGTAGAATTAAAGCATGTAGATGTCTTCTCTTAGTTCTGTAATCGGCTAAGTTTTATAATTTTTGTTGTTATCCACATCATTACTTCGTTTGGATTTTGACTATGTTATAATTTTGTTGGATAATTATTGATACATTACAAGACAGATTTTAATTGGATGACAATGGCTGCTCCGGCACCTGCTAAAGCAAAGATTTGTGATTTTGATGATGATGAGGATGAGATACCCTTAGTTTTTAAAAGGCCTAGTAACTCAAAATCGAGCACCGCAGAAGTCAAGAACCCATTATTTTCGTCTCAAAACTCTAATGGTCAAAGCTCAAATGCCCTGAAGGGAAAAAACACCGTTCCATCTTCAAAGGCATCATCAGTTAAATCTCCAATAGGAAGCCCTAAAGCGTCTACTTCATCTGCCAGGCCATCTCCATTGAGGTCACCTGTTGCAACTTCAAAAGGATCAAGTTCTGTGGCTGAGCAGTCAAAGCAGGTATCCAAACAGGATGACTCTAATTTGGTGAAGGAGGATAACAATTCTGTTAAACACGAAACTGCACTCCATTCTATTAAACGTGAAACTGAACCAAATAATAGCGTTGATGAAGACTCTGAGGATGATGTACCATTGAGTGCTAGGAAAAAGGGAAGCTTGAATAATGCCAACAAAGGAGTTACAGCACCTAGTCGTGTTAAAGATGAAGAATCAGATGATGACAAACGCCCTTTATCTTCAAGGTTCTCGATGAAGTCTACTGCAGGAACATCAGGTAATAAGCCTAACAACATCGGTGAGAAAAAAACTTTGGGTTCCAAAGCTGAACAGAATGGTTTCTCTTCAAAGGACAAGCAGCAGAAAACATCACTGGTGCCGACTAAGAGGCCTATGGATAAAGTTAATTCATCACATCAGTCTTCTTCTAAAAAGCAGAAGGTTTCTGATGCATCCACCATCACAAAAGTTAAGCAAGTAACAGTGAAGGCTGACCAAAGTGAAGATGATGCGGATGACATTCCTATTGCCCAGAGAAAGAAGAACATAAGCCCTTCTGAGAATAAATTATCATCTGCTAAGCAAAAAGCTACAAAGATTGTTTCCACATCATTAAAAAATATGAGTAATAAGAATAACAAACAAATGAAAAATTCAAAATACTCCAAATCAACTAAAGTGCAGCCTGGCTCCACTGATGGGCAAAAGAAATGGACGACCTTGGTTCACAATGGTGTAATCTTTCCACCTCCTTACAATTCTCATGGCATTAAGATTCTGTACAAGGGGAAGCCAGTTGATTTGACACCTGAACAAGAGGAGGTTTTTCCTTTCTTGCTAAAGAATTGTGTGCATTTGTGTATTTTCTGCATTCATTCAAATTTTCAAGGTATTCCTGCTCTTTTGTTTTAATTTATTTATCAATCTACAGGTAGCAACAATGTTTGCAGTGATGAAAGATACAGACTACATGCAAAAGCCTAAGTTTCTTGAGAACTTCTGGAATGATTGGCGCAAAATTCTTGGAAAAAATCATGTAATACAGAAGCTGGAGGACTGTGATTTTACTCCAATATATGAATGGCATGAACAGGAGAAGGAGAAGAAGAAACAAATGAGTACAGAAGTATACCAATACAAAAATAGCATTGCTTTTTGCTCTTTCTTGCTCTTTTGGAGAAATTTCACATAGCAATTTTGTATTGCTGTTTATGTAGGAGAAGAAGGCCCTCAAAGAAGAGAAGTTGAAGCAAGAGGAGAAATACATGTGGGCTATTGTTGATGGTGTGAAGGAGAAGGTGACCATCCTCTCTTTTGTTCTATTTGTACTACTTTATGAGAATAAATCGATCCTTTCATAGTTTTATTACATACTTCCGCATTGCATGTTTGTGAGTGTGTGGCATTTGTTGTGATTTGATATTCTAGCTACTAGCAGTTCTCATCAATCACAGTTTTGTTCTTGATGCATTTGGGGCATTTCACTTGCCCTGTTTCTAATGCTTATCTCTATGTCAGGTTGGAAATTTCAGAGTTGAACCACCTGGGCTGTTTCGAGGACGTGGAGAACATCCTAAGGTTCTGGCAACATCTTTCCAACCAACAATAATAACATAAATCACTGTAAAATATTTCATTTTTTATGGGGTACCTATAACAAAATTAAGTTTTATCTTTCCCTGAATGACTTATTGAATTTCATTTTTTGTTAGATGGGAAAGCTGAAAAGGCGCATCCAACCGGGTGAGATTACCATAAATATTGGAAAAGATGCCCCAATTCCTGAATGTCCTATTCCTGGTGAAAGGTAATTTTCTCTTGAGCTTTCCAGACATGTGCTGCTAGACCATATTTAAGTTGAAGGACTAGGGTTGTTGGGGCGAATAACCTGAAATTTTCCTTTGCAGCTGGAAAGAAATAAAGCATGATAATACTGTTACATGGCTGGCTTTCTGGAATGATCCAATCAATCCAAAAGAGTTCAAATATGTTTTCTTGGCAGCTAGCAGTTCCTTGAAGGGGCAAAGTGACAAGGAGAAATATGAAAAAGCAAGAAAACTGAAGGTAGTGATCTACAAGATTCAAGTTACTATATATTTATTTGACTAAACTATTCTTCTGCAACTAATTGTGTATGAGTGCAGGACTACATACACAACATCAGAGCAGCTTACCAAAAGGATTTCAGGAGTAAAGATGTAACAAAGAAGCAAATAGCAGTTGCTACCTATCTTATTGATAAGCTAGCACTTAGGGCTGGTAATGAGAAGGTATCTGTGGTGTTCATCTCTTTTCCTGAAAAACATTGTATATGCTAAGCAAGATTCCTAAACTGTTGGCTGTCCATTTATCTGTCATTATTAATCTCATTGTGAAGTTTTAGCGATAACTTGGAAATCTCATAGATATTAGCTTGAGCCTAATCGATGAGAACTTTTTGTATTGGATCTGATCCCTAGATATAGATATTGTATACAAGGAGTTAGCTCTTGAGGTTGGTTGTGATGCCTTTTCCCGTCACTTTTCTTTTATGTGCTGTATCAGGTAGCAATTAGCATTGCATCTTTTTTGTTTTTGTTTTCCTTTTATAGCATTCTTCTTTTCCTCATCCAATTATTCACCTCTTGTAGGATGATGACGAAGCTGATACTGTTGGTTGTTGTACACTAAAAGTAGCAAACGTAGAGTGTATTCCTGGAAGCTATAATTTAAAGGTACTATAGGATTATGTATTTAGAAGCACATCTGTCCTTTTAATTCAATAACCCTGAAATTTGGACTATTTAGTCTAAAATGGTTATTATTATTCTTAACACGTTTTTTTTTCCTGCCTTTTCCTTCTTCATTTAGTTTGACTTCCTTGGTAAAGATTCGATTCGATATGAAAACACAGTTGAGGTTAAGCCTGAGGTGTACGAGGCAATTGGAACCTTCCAAAAGCGTGAGCCTGTGATTTTCATGCTAGTTAGTTATATATTTCTTGTCTATATTGGATAAACATGATTCTCTATTTGGTGACAGGTAAAAAGCAAACTGATGACCTTTTTGATGAGCTGGATACAAATAAACTTAATGCTCACTTAAAGGAACTCATGCCTGGCCTAACAGCAAAAGTTTTTCGTACATATAATGCATCAATCACATTGGATGAAAAGGTGAATTGAGAATTGAGGCCAGTTATCATGTTTAGTAATGCTTATTGAAATTATGAGCTTTGGAAAAGTATGATGGACATGGTTTTTATGGGTGACTCATCTATTTTGGTCATGCCTTTAGTGGGAGACATGATAAATGAATCCAAAGTTTATCTAACGACACTAGATGGTGACTATTGCATCATACATGAGATGTGACAACGCATTCAAATTTTGTTTATTGATATTAAATGGTGATCATATCATTTAGTAATATATGATCTAAAACACCCCTTCATATGCTGTTGAAATATGGTGCTTTTTTTCATCGGCGTCATCTTGTTAGGACCCCCCATAGGGGCCGGTGAATGTTATAGTTAGTACACATGCCTTAGGACACAATATTATCCTTTTTACCTTCCTGTCATATTGATAGTTCTTTTCCTTTGATATTATTGCTTTATGACCTTTTTTTTTATGCCATTGTTGTGACGAGGTATGTCTATTGGTTTGTAACAGTTATACGAGGAAACTGAGGATGGTGATGTTCCAGAGAAAGTTGTCATTTATCAAAAAGCGAACAAGGAGGTACAGTTGGTTTTGGCTTCAAGCATTCCAGTTGGTTTGATTCTGTTTAATTTCAGTTGTAACAGTGACTTTTTTTTTTTTTTTTACTTGCTGCAGGTTGCAATCATTTGTAATCATCAGCGTACTATCTCAAAAAGTCATGGTGCACAAATGTCAAAGTTGACTGAGAAAATTGAGGAACTGAAGGTAATGAAACTTCGTATTGCTATATCAAAACAAATGGTCCCTTATTTTTTGGGAACAAGGTAACTATTTACTAAGAATACAGATATTGCTAATTCTCTTTGGGTAATATATTTGGCCTAATACAGACTTGGATATCGTTTGTGAAGTTCAGGCTTTGATTTGACTCTTGTTATTTGCTTTCAGGGCACTCTGAAGGAGCTGAAAACCGACCTGGACAGGGCCAAGAAGGGGAAGCCCCCATTAAAGGATTCAGATGGAAAGCGAAAGAGGAACCTGACTCCTGAAGCGTAAGATTACTCAATCCTTACGAAAATTATTTTTCTACTTCTGAAGCGTAAGATAACTCGATCCTTGTGCTGTGTCACTGGTTTCATTAACTGATGCAGCATAGAGAAGAAGATTGCGTCGACTAATCAAAGGATTGAGAAAATGGAACTGGCCATGAAGACCAAAGAGGATCTGAAAACTGTGGCTTTAGGCACGTCCAAAATCAACTACCTTGATCCCAGGATCACAGTTGCTTGGTGCAAGCGACATGAAGTTCCCATTGAAAAGGTAATTTATTTCTGCAACTTCTTTTCTGATTTACGTGGCTGTGCTGACTTCAAATGCCGCCAATTGGGTCATTTCTAAACAATCCTTTTCCATTTAAGTTTATGATGCTGTTATTTCAGATATTCAACAAATCTCTTCTAGCTAAGTTCACTTGGGCAATGGACGTGGATCCTCAATTCAGATTCTGATCACACCAAGCTGAGGAGTGACTAGGTAATTGTTCACTCTGGATAACGACAAGAACGTAAAAAAGACAAAAAAAGAAAAAAAGAAAAATACAAGTGGAATCCTTTTCTTCATCATTCTCATTACAGTTAATTTACCATTTTTTCCCTTCCTGCCAAGCAGAGAACTAATGTTGTATGTTCAAGCTAATCTAATCATGGGGGTGATTGCCTCGTTCTTCGTACCGTTTCTCCTTTTTAGACTATTTTATGATAGTAAGGCGTCACGACAAGAAGTGTTTACCTTAGACTTTGAGAGTCTTGTTCGGTATGAATTCTGAAAAAACATATGGAATGAATCATTAAGAAGAAAATGTTATTGATCATTCTTTCTTGTTTCCAAGTTGTAAGTTTCAGTTGAATATTTCTGCTGGTAGGGGGAAGGTATGGATGGCTCCAAGTTTCAAATGCATAAGATTTATTTCATCTTTCTTTACTGTATATTCGAGGAAATTAGAATTGGCTTTGTAGTTCAAATTTACATGTAATTGTTAGCTTTTAAATGGACTTTATTTTCCATTTTCTTTATTGAATCCAATGCTTTACACCAACTTCTTTAGAAACTTGATTCTGCTTTTCCTTCCACATCTGCTTTTATCCCAGTGAATTCCAGTCTTCCGTGGATCTTGAGATACTAAGTAAACCAAACTTAATCTCTTCGGAAAATGCATGGTGGTTGTAATTATCTCTTAAACAAAAGGGCAGCCCAAGAATGGGATATGGGATTAATCTACTTTTCTTGACGACATAGTTACTTAATGAGAAGATGACGTAACCCGCACATGTGTAGCTTAGTTGGTACTCGGATGGCAGAATTGATACCAAGGATTTAAAGTTCGAGTCTTGACAGTCGCAGTGTGGTTCTTTGTGAGCACCAAGACTACGGATCTTCCATCTAGAAGGTTACTGGATATCGTGATTTACCTCCTTCACAGTCCTGTTGGATCAGGGTGTGGGGGCTCATAGGATGGGAGCATCACCTTTTGGTAGCAATGAGAAGATCACCTTTTGGTACCAATGAGAAGATGATGTTTGATTCATGGCCATATATGAAGGCTGTTCCTTTCGCCTGCATTATTATGATGCCCATTGCCCAAAGGCAGGCTGGCTGGCTTGTTCCTTGTTCTTGAGCTTGTACTATTTACACTACTACCAGTCTTCACCTTTTTAATTTTACTGATCTTTTAAAAATTATAGTTTCCTTTTAAAATTTTAAATTTGATGCTGTTTTTTTTGAATTTTAATGTCTTCTATTTTTTTTTTGTCTCTTCATATTGTCTCACCATTTTGCTCTTAAGACTATTATTATTATTATTATTATTATTATTATTATTCAGTTTACTTTAGTTTGTTGTTAATTCAAATTTAATTCAATAAATCAAGAAACCTTTTTGTCTTTGTTTACTAGTTTTTTATTTACATTTATAATAATAATAGTAATAATATACTTTTCTCACACATTTTCTTGATTCATGCAACCTTATTATTATTATTAATAATAAGCAAAATACATTTTTCTTGTGCCTTTTCAAAGTGAAGTGAACTTTTTAAAGTGGAGAGATTAAAAAATAAAATATTCCCGAAGAAAAATATAATATAAGTTTTAAATTATTCCAATGAAAAAGGTAATACTACCGAGATTTTGAGGTTTTTTCATAATTATAATAGTTAAATATGTAATAATCTTTTTTACTATTATTGGATAATTTGTGTTTTCATAAT
>CANYBF011004357.1:0-15438 GCA_948192965.1 Dalechampia spathulata | reverse complement strand
TCATGGACTTCAATATATAGTTTAATACTCCAAGTAAAACAAGTTCATTTAAAACATTGTACTATATAATGAATAATGCCTTTATTAATGAAAACGTATAGTACAAATACACATGATGTTCTAGAGCATACACTAACAGATAGAACTTAAATCTTCGTGGGATCGATATCTTACTACAATTATCTGTATTCTTACAGTAAAGTAATAAATAAAACTACTATCATTTCATACCATACTAAAGGATGATCAAGTTTTTAGCACCGTTATCGGGGATTTATGTGTTTAACATCACTACGAAGAGAGTATAATTTGATTTAAGCATTTTTCATTTTAATTCTCTATTTTGTAGGTGTATGAATAGGAGAAGAACAAAGAAATCTCAATCATCACTGTTGGAAGCTTACAAAGATCCAACAAGACTAGAAAGGGATAATTGAAGAGCTGCTCAAGAATAAACTGTGCAGGAAAATCCAGTAGAAATGGAAGAAGAGCAAAGGACATTGATGGATATGGTTAGGCCTGGTTTCTATGCTAACAATCAAAGCATAATGAGACCAGCTGTTATAGCCAACAACTTTGAGATAAAGCTAGCTCTACTGCAGATGTTGCAGTCTTCGGTACAGTTTTTTGGGTTAGCAAATAAAGATCCTAATGCTCATATCTTAATTTTTTTGGAGATTTATGATATTTTTAAGTACAATGGTATCATGGAGGATGCAATCCGGCTATGTCTATTTCTATTTACATTAAGAGACAAGGCTAAGATTTGTCTGAACTCATCAACCCCAGGATTCATTACGACTTGGGACCAGCTGGTACAAGTTTTCCTAGCTAAATACTTCCCTTTGGCAAAAATAGCAAAGATCATCAAGGAAATCACCAATTTCCACCAGATGGACTGTGAATCTCTCCAAGAAATATGGGAAAGATTCAAGAAGCTGCAAATGAAGTATCCTCATCATAATTGACCCAAAGGATTGTTGCTCTAAACATTCTACAATGGAGTCAACACAACCACTAGAGGGATAATTGATGCAGCAGCTGAAGGATCTCTAATGAAAAAGACTATTCATACAACATATGAACTGCTAGAAGAAATGGCTGTAACAAATGCATTATGGGCATCAGACAGATCTAAAACAGTAACTAAAGAACATAAAGGTGTATTATCATTGGATGCTATTAGTGCATTGCAGGCTGAAGTTGCAAATTTGACAAAGTAAATCAGCAACTTATCAAAAGTTTCAAGTTTATGTGAGCTATGTAGGCAATTGGGATATGCTGTTAATGGTTGCAATTTGTGTGAGAATGTGGAGTAGGCTAATTTCATAGGAAATATGCCATACTCCATGGGAAGACAAGGTAACAACCTTTACTCCAATACTTATAATCCGAGATAGTGAAACCATCAAAATTTCTCGTGGAGTAATAATGTAGGAAATATTCAAAAGACACAACCAGTACCTCCCTAGTATAATTTTGAATCCAAGATGGAAAAGTTCATGGAGATGCTGGGGACCAAACTGACAAGCCAGGAGGAATCATATAAAAGAATGGAGGCTAAATTTGATCAAATCACAAAGAACCATTCCTCCTCCATCCATAACTTGGAAGTGTAGGTGGGGTAGTTGGCTACAGCGATAGTGCAGAGGAACCTTAGAGGACTTCCAAGTAACACAGAGCCAAACTCCAAGGAGCAAGTTAATGTAATCCAGCTAAGGAGTGGAAAAGAGCTTGTCAACAGAGGTAAGGAAACTGTTATTGTTGAGGAAGAATGTAGGAATAAGGAGCTTAGACAAACCCCAAAGAGTAAGTTAATGCAATCCAGCTAAGGAGTGGAAAAGAGCTCATCAATAAAGGTAAGGAACCTGTTATTGTTGAGGAAGAATGTAGGAAAGAGGAGCATAGATAAATGAGCTGTGAAGTTGGGACTTGACAAATGCAGACTAAAGCTGAGAGCAGTCACTGCCATGATCATGGCAGTCAACTCCATGATCAGAGAGTTGGGTCTAAGCAGAAGAAGAAGGTAAGCAAGCAAGGGCTAGGTAAGTATATGCCACCTATTCCATTTCCATAAAGGCTTGTGAAACCAAAAGTAGATGAAAAATTTATTGCATTTATCAAAAAATTTAAAAAATTAAGCATCAATGTAATGTTTGCTGAGATGATACAAGACATACCTAAATATGCTAAATTTTTAAAGGAAATCTTGGTACACAAACACATAATTGATGACACACAACCAGTATCATTAACTAAAAATTGTAGTTCAATCATTTCAAGTAAAATTCCATCTAAGCTATGAGATCTAAGAAGTTTTACTATACCATGTAAAGTAGGGAATCTAGTATTTAACAAATGTTTATATGATTTGGATGCAAGTATCAACTTGATGCCATATGCCATTTTTCAGAAGCTAGGTCTTGGAGATATCAAAAATACTTCCATGGTAATTCAGCTTACGGATCAATCAGTGAAGAAACTGTTTGGTATCATTGAGGATGTCTTGGTAAAGGTGGAAAAATTCATCATTCTAGTAGATTTTATGGTAGTAGGAAGACCTTTTCTTAACACAGGGAGAGCATTAGTGGACGTGCATGAAGGGAAACTCATCCTTCAATCGATGAAGAGCGAATACAATTTTCTATGAGGAAAGCAATGAGATAGCCAATGGAAGGAGAGTCATGTATAAAAGTGGACGTGATTGATGAATGTATGTCTACTGTAATAGCAATGAAATAGCCAATGGAAGGAGAGTCATGTATAAAAGTGGATATGATTGATGAATGTATGTTTGCTGTAATAGATGAAGAGCCAAAACACGTCATAATCAATGAGGAACTAAAGGAAATAGGTGACGAAGGTGGTGAGTCACCTAAAGCAAAACTACTAGTAAGAAATTCTAACCCTACTCCTCCTTTGATTGAAAAGCCACCTGTTTTAGAATTGGAAACCCTACCAAAGCATTTAAGGTATGCTTTCTTAGGTAAAAATGAAACTTTGCTAGTCATTATATCTAATAACCTAACTTTGGAATAGGAGGACAAGTTGTTCAAAATGGTGCAAAAGCATGTTCAAGCTTTAGGCTGGCAATTGTCCGATATTAAAGGAATTAGCCCTGACATGGTCATGCATAGGACACACTTGGAGGAAGGAGGCAGGCCTATTTATGAAAGGCAAAGGAGACTCAACCTAAATATGAAAGATGTTATGAAAAAGGAGGTGATTAAGCTACTGAATGCAGGTATTATTTATCTAATTTTTGATAGTGAATGGGTGAGTCTTGTACAATGTGTACCCAAAAAGGGAGACATGATTGTTATAGAGAATGAAAAGAAGGAATTGTTATCAACAAGGATAATAACTGGCTAGAGAGTGTGTATAGACTATAGGAAGTTGAATTCTGCTACTAGGAAGGACCAATTTCCTTTACCCTTTGTTGATGAAATGATTAAAAAAATAGCAGGTCACTATTTCTATTATTTTTTGGATGGTTATTCCGACTATAATCAGATTTTCATTTTCCCTCAAGATCAAGAGAAAATAACTTTTACATGTCTATATGGTACATTTGCTTATAGACGCATGCCTTTTGGTTTATGTAATGTGCCTACTACATTTCAAAGGTGTGTGATTGCTATATTTTCTGACATGATTGAGAAATTTATAAAAATTTTCATGGATGACTTTTCAATATTTGGAGACTCCTTCGAGTCATGTTTGCAGAATTTAGAAAGAGTCTTGAAATACTGTGAGGAAACTAACTTGGTATTGAATTAGGAGAAATGTCATTTCATGGTAGATGAAGGGATTATGCTAGGGCATAAAATCTCCAAGGAAGGTATTGAGGTGGATAGAGCCAAAATTGAGGTAATATCCAATCTACCACCTCCAAAGAATGTGAAAGGTATACATGGTTTCGATGGACATGCGAGATTTTATCGCTGCTTTATCAAGAAATTTTTTGTTATTGCTAAGCCTTTGATGAGCTTGTTAGTCAAGGATGTATTATTTGATTTCAATGATGAGTGCTCTCATGCCTTTAACACTTTAAAAAATGCATTAACCATGGCTCTGATTTTGACTTCACCAGATTGGTCCTTGCCCTTTGAGATTATGTGTGATGCGAGTGACTTATTCTAGGATGTGTATTGGGGAAAAGAAAAGATAAAAAATTGCATGCCATCTATTACGCTAGCAGGACCTTAACAGAACCATAATTGAATTATACAACAACTAAGAAAGAACTCTTAGTAATAGTATTTGCATGTGATAAGTTTATAGCTTATCTGTTGGGTTCTAATGTTATTGTTTTTACTGATCACATTGCTTTGAGATATTTGTTTTCTAAAAAGGATGCAAAGCCAAGGTTAATTAGGTGGGTGTTGCTACTATAAGAATTCAACATTGAGATCAGGGATAAGAAGGGAGTTGAAAATGCAGTTGCGAATCATCTTTCGTGATTAGAGAAGGATGATGAGGATGATGAAGGGAAAGAACCCATCAAAGAAGAATTCTCAGATGAGTCTATATTCATGGTATAGAAAAAGGAGATTCCTTAGTACATAGACATGGCTAACTTTCTAGCCTATGAAATAGTGCCTTCCAATGTTTTATATCAACAATGGAAGAGATTCTTTGCCAATATCAAGTATTATCAGTGGGAGGAATCCTTCTTATTTTGCCAATATGCTAATGGCTTGATAATAAGATGTATTTCTGAAAAGGAAATAATACATATACTAACTCATTGTCATGATTTGTCTTATACAGGGCATTATGGTGCAAATAAGATAATGAGCCGAGTGCTATAATGTGGGTTTTATTGGGCAACTATCTTCAAAGATGCAAGAAACTATATGTTATATTGTGATAAGTGCTAAAGAACTTAGACTATCTCCAAACATGATGAGATACCTCAATCATCAATTTTGGAAGTGGAAATATTCGATGTATAGGGAGTGGACTTCATGGGACCATTTCCCACATTAATGGGAAATAGGTACATATTAGTGGGAGTTGGTGACATCTCTAAATGAGCAAAAGCAGTTGCTAGTTCTACCAATGATGGTAGAGTGGTTAGCAGATTCATAAAGAAGTTGTTTGCTAGATTTGGAGTCCCACAAACACTTATCAGTGATGGAGGCATGCATTTTTGTAATACCAAATTTGAGGCCCTGATCAAGAGGTACAATGTGCATGATAACGTGTCCACAGCATATCATCCACATACTAGTGGTCAACAGAGAACTGAAGAGAATCCTGGAAAAGCAGTCAGTGGTTCTAGGAAAGATTGGGCAGTTAGGCTAGATGACACCCTTTGGGCATACCGTACAATATTTAAAACCCTTATAGGAACAACTCCCTATAGAATGGTTTATAGGAGGGCATGTCATCTACCTGTGGAGCTTGAGCATAAAGCATATTTTGCAATCAAATACCTGAATCATGATCTGAAGAAAGTTAGGGAGAAAAGGTTGTTGAAGCTGCATGAGCTAGAAGAATTAAGGCACCTAGCATATGAGAATGCTAAGCTATACAAAGAAAAGACCAAGCAATGGCATGACACACATATTAAGGTAAAATATTTTAAAGTTGGTGATAATGTGCTATTATTCAATTCTAGGTTGAGGTTGTTTCCTGGAATTCTTAAGTCGAGATGGAGTGGTCCTTTCCAAGTAGTACGAGTCTTTCATAGTGGGACCCTAGAATTGAGGAATGAAAAAGGAGAAACATTTAAGGTTAACAGGCAATGATACAAGGTATACCTGGGGGGGTCAAACCACAAACCAAGAGAGGTAACTGCCCTAGAGTAAGCCCGTAATAAGGTAAGGTGTAGCTGATGACCTTAAACTTAGCATGTAAGTGTATTGTGTATGAGTTCAATTGTGTTGTGAGTTTGTTATGATTAAGAAATTTTTAAATGTATTTGTATGTTGATATTTGATGGTCATTTTAATTTAATTATGCATGTTTTGATTGATGGAATCATGGAAAAATAAAAAGAAATAAAATGAAATTAGGTGGAAGAGAGTTTTTCTACTCCACGATCATGGAATAGATGCCACGATCGTGGAGTAGCTAGAAAGAAAAGAGAGAAAGTTTCTGTTTAATTCCACGATCATGGAGTTCAACTCTAAGATCATGGATGAGGCTTAGGTCACAATTTTCATTTAAAATCTTAAGCAGCCCCTCACCTCCAAAACCTTTCATTTTATCTCTTCACTCCCAAAACTCAAAATACACATTATCCCTCTTAAAACCTTGATTTTCTCATCTTCTCAACACCCTAATAAGTAGATTTCAAGCTTTTCATTGCATTTTCTCATAAATCTTCATCATTTTACAAGGTAAGGATTTCACTTCTCTCTCTTATTCTTGAAATTCTAATTTTCAAATCTTTGGGTTTTCTTGAGAAGTTGGATTTTGACTAGATTAGGGATGGTTTAAGGATAGAATATGCATGTTTTGCATTGTGTTTATGATGATTTGTCATTTTCTTTCATTTTTAAGAAATTTAGGTGAAACACGTTCAAAGGAGGGAAATGTAGAAAATTGAATTCCATGATCATGGAGTTCAACTCCATGATTGTGGTCGAGTAGTTTTATCCTAAAACTTGTAATTTTTGAATGCTGCCTTATTGAAATATCTTTGTACTCATTTATAGCCATGTCTAAGCAAGTCAAGCAAATCACCACGCACACCAAAGATAAGGGAAATGCCCGAGAATCATCGATAACCAACATTGCAACTCAATTTGGTGCACCTTTTCCTATATAGTCAATGGAGGAAGGTAGGAAGTATCAAAAGGTATGTAAGAAACAAATAATCCTTCCTCACTACTATGATTAAGAAATAAATAATCCTTCCTTGCTACTATGATTAGGGTTTACTTGACAAACTAAGAATGTATGAGTCATTGAAAGCCTTTGTACTTAAGCTAGGTTGGGGCACGTTTATTATAGATGAGCACCATGTATGCAAAGAGATAGTACACAAGTTTTATACCACTTGTGACTTCATAGGGAAAAAGATTGGTATGATCCAATTTAGGTTGAGGGGTAGACCACTAGAGATGACGTATGACATGATTAAGGATATCATTGAGCTACCCCAGCATGGTTTCTCATCCACACACACTAATTTTAAGGCTAAGGCCTTTTGGACTGAGCTCATAGCGGGTGCCTTAGCTTTTGATACTAGAAATGCCCTTAACTTGCTGATTAGAGATCCTGTCTTAATCCTGCTTCATAAATTCATGGCAAAGACAGAGAATAATAAGGTTTCCATACAAGAACTCTTTCCCTTATGGTGTATGCTTAATGGACATGATTTTTGCACCATCTTCCATATCATGAAAGGGTTCATGAGGATGGCTAAACCACAAAGTAAGAAACTAGGTTTAGACCATATTATCACTGTAATTACTATTTATTTTGATGTAGACTTCACTAACCTGACCCTGCTACCATCAGAGATTTCTACCAGATATTTGTATGAAGCAAGTATCTTAGATGCTAAGGGCATCTAGTTCAGAGCTTACAGTGATAGAAAGGGTGTGAAATAGAGATGCCTAGACCAAGATGAGGAAGATGATAAGGACCAAGAGGAAGGTGCTGCTATTCTAGAGGAGCAGACACATAAGGAGGAGTAGCAACAACAACAACACGTGCCTACTGCTGAAGTTGGAGTGGAGAACTCCATAAAGGCAATACTAATGAGGCTAGAGCAAGGCTACATTAATGATATATGGAGGGAGCAGCGTTACCAAAGGAAGAAGATGCTGAGATTTTTCCAACTCTCAGGCATTCATGTCCCCTCCCTACTCCATCTCCACCATCCTCTCCTTCTCTAACAAGCATTTAAATCTCACCCATTCATTTCTCTCCTGTGTTTTCTTTATGTGTTTGTTGTATTTTCTACATTAAGGACAATATGTCCTCTAAGTGTAGGGATACTTGTATGCTTATGTTTATTTTTTATTCTTGGTTGTTTGATTATGCTTTATTGTTGTTTCCCAATTGTATGTTTTGCTTGAATGTATGCATGTGTAATTTAAGTTTTATTTCAGTTTTGCATGCTTTGCTTGATTGAGTGATTATGTGTTGGGAATTGTAATCACTTACATATGGTATAAGGATTCATTGAAATGAGCATGTCTAGCTAGATGTCACCTTAATTTGACTAATCCCTTGATAAACTTAGTAAATCACTAGGAGTGAGAAGGTATAAATATTTACCTTAGACAATAAGCTTAATCTTTTTATAGCTGCACTAGAAAATAGAACATAACTTATGGAAAATGCATAAGTTACGGGATGTAATGATTTAAAAAATGGAAAGTGTAGGAAATGATTCAAGAGAACAAAAAAAACCAAAAAGGCAAAAGCTAATTATTTCGCTATAATTAGGGGTGCTCAAAACTGGCTCGAGTGATAAAGAATAGTGCTAGTAGCCATTCGAGTGAAGGTAGTACGTTAGGTAACCAGGTACCGTCGCTACAAGTGTGGGGTATTTGATGAGAAAGACCTACCTCTTAAAGAAGAGCTAAACATCAATTTTAAAAGTAAGAAAAGAAAGCAAAACAAAAATAGAAGGAATAAAAACCTTATGATCCTCATAAACACAAAAGCAAATTAGATCACTCATAAGTTTAGGCATAAAACAATGAGTTGTATTGTGTTGGCTAGTGCAATTATATGAATGACTATGCTTAAGTGTCTAAGTTAAATATTTCTACCTTCTCAATACTTAAGGATTTGCGTAGTTTACATGAGGATTATATAAGACAGGTGATAATGGTTAAAAATGTTCACCTTTGTTAAATCCAATTGCTATATCACAAGTAAAATTACAATTCTTTGTTGTATGTGTATTATCTTTGCTTGAAGACAAGCAAAGGTCTTAGTGTGAGGATGTTGACATGTGCCATCGTGCGTTATGCTTTAGATGTTTTAGGATGTTAGTTTGCATTAATTTAATTGAATTGTGCTTTGTTTACTTTATTTTTAGTAGAATTTGATGTATATGTTAAGTGTGTAGCCTTAAAAGAGTAAAAAAGAAGAAACAAGGAGTTTTGTGCATGAATGACTAACTCCATGATCGTGGAGCTCTTTTCCACGATTGTGGTAAAAGAGCATGGAAGAGGAAAGCTATTAGGATTTTCCACAATTATGGACTCTAATTCCATAATCGTTGAAGTCATGAAGAAATGTTTAAGAACCTACTAGAATTTTCCATGATCATAGACTCCAACTCCATGATCATGGAGTCAATGCAGAAAAGCAAAGTAAGCTATTAGAAAAGTCCATGATCATGGACTCCAACTCCATGATCTTGGGCTCTCAATTATTGAGCAAAATTAAATGCAATCTGGTAGCTAACCAAAGAGAGGAAAATGGACTCCATGATGGGATTAAGATGTGACCTCCATTCAAAGATTTAATTGAATCAAGGTGGTGCTGGGAAAGGGATCCTCCATTCTTCTGTAGATTATATTCTTGGTTGTTATTCTTCATCTTTTCTTGTGTTTCTTGTAAGCCATGAGTGGCTAAGTACTCTTGTAGGATTTGATTTCTGAAATCTCTTGTTGGGATAACCGATTATGCTTGTTTAAGATTACTATGAATGCTTAAATTTAAAGATTGGTTTTAGAAACAAAATTGCTGCTTTATGATTGCAACAAGAGTTGGATTATAGAATGCTTGAGCATCGAGAGATGTTTAATTTTAAAGATTAGCTTTCTAAATGATTTCTTATGCTTTGTAATTACAACGAGAGTTGAATTATAGAATGCTTATTCATTCAAGTTAGATAGATATGTATGAGAGATCTACATGTTCCTAACTCTTGGATGATTGCTTAATGGTTTCTCTAATTGAAGGAGATAGATTGAGAGAGTGATTCTGAGATTAGAATGAAATCTAGTTGGTTTGGCCTCGGGAGAGGGTGACTAATGCTTTTGGATATCTTGGGTGGTAATAAGTACATGACTGTTGTCTCAACTTGGTGATGATGATTTCAATTCCTATGCTTCTTAACATTATTTTCATCTTCTTGTCATTGATTCCATTTGACTTCTATACAAACTCACTTTTATTATAGATCACTTCCACATTCTGAACCATTTGAATTGCTTAAACGAGTTAAAAATTGAAGAGTGATAAATAGACCTTAAATCCTCGTAGGATCAATATCTTATTACAATTATATGTATGCTTGCAATAAAGTAGTAAATAAAACTACTATCATTTCATACCATACTAAAGGATGATCAGTTACTCCTCTAATCCTCTCTGGACATTTTTGTCATGGTTTCATCCTATCATAGTCTGGCAATAAAAAATTATGACATGGATACATAAATCATAACTCTTCACACATCCTGATTTTGCTCTGGCAAAAGAGTATATGGCAATTGGATTTTTTTCATAAAGGATATGCATCTTTGAACTCTATCAATATCACAAAAGAACATTTGCATAATTTTCCCATTTCTTACCCTGGAATTAATCACCATGATAAGTATTATTTACTTGAAGTTGCCAATTTATTGAATAGAGTCTGCAACATGAGATATCCTCTTTTGAGTATATAATATGATGAAGAAGCCTTCCTAGAAGATAACATCCACCCTTTAGAAGGTCCTCCTCTAGATGATAATACTCAATATCCATACATTGGTCCTATTCATAATCCATCAGAAAATTCAACACCCAACTATCAGGACTCTCTATTCTAAGATTCTTAGCCAGATGAGTCCCCTTCACTTATGGAAATTTCACATCATGATAACTCATTAAATGCTCCATCTTCCTCTTCCCAACATAGGTGTAGGTCCCACTACCAAGCCTTTGGAGATTTATATGAACACAGAAGATGAAGATAAAGTTACTGGTATTTAAGTGCTCCTACTAGACCCACCATTTTATGACTTTCCATTACCCACAAAAGTCCAAAATTACTTTCAGTTGCTTTATTAAAGTTTATTGAATAATGTATCCAAGATAAGATTCTTTCTTATCTTCTTTATCTTTTTAAAAGTATGATATAACATCTACCAAAGATAAGGCTTATCATTAGACGTAGTTTCTTTTTATTGGCTTTTATAGATTATCTTGTAATAAGGTAAGGCCTAGCCCTGCTTATAAATATGGTAAAACCTTCATTCAAAAGGCAGAACCAAGTTAAGCAATAAACTACTTTACTTTTCTCTTATCTTCTCTATGGCTTTCTAAATTCCTCTTAATACTTTAAAACTAAGTTAATCAAGATATTAGCTAAACCTTCTCTTCTTTTTGATCCTTAGTAGTTCTTAATCTATAAAGGGATTTTTTTTTCAGGCTTGCTCTACCATTTCTTATATTCTTTGATGATGCTTTAAGGATTGATATGCTCCTCTTTATGTTCTTACCACATGTTAGAAGCTTGATATTATGAAGCCTAAAAGAAGTACCACATAAGGGAAAAAGAAAGGTGTAAGAAGAACAACTTCTTTCACCAAGTAAAGGTACAAATCTGGAGTTCAGACCACTTTTACATCCTCCTTGTAACCAGAGGGTTTAGATTCTCAGTTCAGACACTATTAAGCTCATCTCTGTATAGCTCTTGCCTTAATGTAGTATCAAAGATCATGATTTTTCACATATACTTTTTATGGGCATGAATTATCATATAGGTACCTTCACTTTCTAAATATACATTCCTTTGTAATGTACGTGTTATAGAATTATTTAGTAAGTTAATAAAATGGTGAATGTTATTACACACTTACATGAATTTGGTTTCCTCAAATTAATAGATTATTAGTATGCTTAATTCTAGCACTTGCATGAATATGCATACTCAAGTTTTAACAATAATTAGGCCTTGGTATTTATCTAATATAGGCTCTTACTTTAGTAAAATCTTACCATTTTAGTTATGGTCAAGGATTAAGCACATTTGGTAAATCATGGTAATGTTATTAGATTCTAAAGTATAATATCTTACCATCTATTAAATTAATTAATAATTAACATCTTATACACTTCCTTCAATATAATTAATCCAAGGCATACTTACGTCAACAACTAGAAGCTTGGTTAGTTGTTCATGTAGCTTGGATAAATAAATAAATCCTTATAAATGATACTAAATTTCAAATGTAATGTATGTCATAGGCTAGTTATATTATTCTTATTTGAGGGCTTTCTTTTATGAAGAACTATCTATTTAATTAACCATATCATCCATAACAACCTTAAAATAATTCAGAATGTATATATGCCTATCTTTCATGTTAAACCTTGTATTAACTACCTTAAATTTGACTTACTTTTATAGATGACCCATATGATAATTTTGGGCTAAACCATATTAATTAATGCCATATGTATATTTAGGTATCACATGATACAAAAATTGGTAACTTCAACAATTTGATTATTTTTATAACAACCTTACTAACTTAATTACACATGTACATGTTTTCTTACCATACCTTACACAAGCTTTTATTTAATTAACAACAAGTATATACAAGCTCAACAAACCTTTCTTTCTAGCTAATTGACTTGGTAATAATATACTCATTACATTTTATAAGACATATTACTACCTTATTCACCTAACTTGGTATGCATTACCTATATTACTTATAATACTTCTATTTTTTACCTCCTTAACTTGGTAATATGAGCTTATAAATTGATCATGTACATAGTACTAAAGCTTCTAACTTACTTATTTATAATGGGAAGTGATTCCTTCATTCAATAATCTCTTTCAAGTTATCAAAATCTTAAATTCCTTTTAGCTGAGCTAAATAAATTCATTTCCTTCCTTCTCTATTCTATTAAGCCTTCTTAAGAATTTTAGGCGACACTAAATCTCTTTTCTTTAACTAAATAACTCCTCACTACTTTAATAAATTAATTAATGCATATCCCCTCCATTGCTTAGTAAACCTTAATTAATGATTACCTTTAAACGATAGAATTTAGCTTCTAGTAAAAAGTCTTTTATGCCATATGTATGATTAATACTCTAAGTAAATGTTATCCCCTTTATAGAAAAATAGTCAAATTAATATACTAAGTTAACAAAATATAATTCAATTAAAGGATACATCAAATTTACAAGCATATTCTTTGTAGTTTCATTCAATATGAATTCCTTAATTAATATGTGCGATAATGTAATTTCATGCCTATTACCTATCTCATTAAAACATTGCTTACCTATATCCTTTACTTTTATTTACTAGAGTGAAATACAATTTCATGCCTATTATTATATTAATCCATATGAGACAAATGTAATTGAATAAATCATGAAAAATCACATACATCATATGTGGAAATAATGAATATGATAAATTTCATTAATTTATCTCTTAGACCTCTAATTCATATGTATTATACATATGTAAATTGAATCAAACATGATAAATCACACATATCATAGATAAATATGTAAAAATAATGGATATGACACATATGTACTTTTAGGTACATATAAACCCATAAGGGTTTTATTTCTTTTCTATGTTCCATTAAACATCACCTTTATATATTTATCCTAAGTAGTTAGATTACACCTTAAATAAAATCATCATCTTTTACACACATAAGAGATAAACTATAAGCTAATCATTTAAGTTTCTTTCCATGCTTGTCATTTAGTACTTCTAATAATATAATTTACATTATTTAATAAATAACACTCCAAGAAATATTTTACTCACTAACCCCTTTTAATTAATTATCAAGTAAAATGATTCATTTCATGCAACAAGAATATAAATTTAACTTATATGTAATACATGAGTTCAATCACCTATGAGCTTACATTAAATTTCCTAATTTAAAATAACTCTTTGTTGAAGGTTACTTTCCCTTTCCTACCCTCTTCCATCAATTCTCAATGATGCAATTCAAGTAAATTAGGCAGGTTCTTCCTCCATTTCTCTATCCCTTTTCGTTAACATGATTAAATTTGTTGATTTTCATAAATTTGTAATAAAATGTTATGGTAACAAATTTGTCAACCCATCATAAATTACTTAATAATTGCATGTAGTATAGAGGTGAGTTTTATCTTATGCTAATCTAATAGTGGGGAAATTTAATGTATAATTACTTAACCATATTTAGCCTAAAGTTACCATTTAAATCATTATGAATACAAAGAGAATTTGATCCACTTTTAATGCTCATTTTAAATTTATTATTTGAACAAATATGAGGTGGTATAAATTCATCTTATTTAAGAAGAGGTAATGGTATAATAATGGCCTATGAAATTACATAACCTATTATACAATAATGATATTAAAAAATCTCAACAACCCAATTCATTAAGTTTAAATTATCACACCTACACTTGGCATAACATACTCCTGTAGCATAATTAATAAGCTCCTACATAAGGAAATCATTAATTACAATACAAGGGATGCATAAAATTTTTCATAATATAATGTCTATTTTTTAGTAGTAGTTTCTAAAATAATTATAGTCGTTGTTAGTGGTCTGCAACTCTGTACCTTAACATTGGCATAGATAGGATCTTTGAACATTAATATCTTTAATTTACAATCAACCACTGTGTGAGCGCCAGTTTCTGCCGGGGCCCAGAGCGAGGCTTGCTAAAGTCACAGACCAGGGACCGCACTTGGAGAGTGAAAGTGCAGTCTTCCTAAGGGGTTCCCTTAGGGAATGATACGGACTCAAAAGAGTTGCAAGGGAGTCACCACCGGATGGTTCTGGATTAGTCCAATCGACCCATAGCATGAGTGCTAGTTAAACCCTTCAAAGATTGGGTTCAGGTGGTGGAGATCTATTCTATGAGTTTCCAAAATTGATTTTACCATTTTAGTTGGAATTAATTATCCTAAGTAGGCAGGCATACAAGCGTAATTATAAACACACAGCGCGTCATGTGAATTGTCATTGCAAGGTTACACGTAGAATGTCATATAAAGCTATATGGCATTTAGATGACATGGCATATGCATGTCATGTGATATAGCGATAAAAGTAACATGGCATATGTATGTCATGTGAGTATGAATGACATATCATATGCATGATACGATAACCTAATATGTAAGCACATACTATGGTAAATAGCGTATGGCGTTATGCGTTTAACGTTTTTGATTCATTTTAGAGTTAGGCGTATAGCGTATGCGATGCGTATGCATAAATGACATATCATATGCATGATATGTAATGATGGATGTCATGGCATATGCATGTTATGGCATAATGAGTAGCATACCATATACATGGTGTGTGTGCGGTATATCATATGCGTGGTATGTATGATGGTATAATACATGGAATATGTATGACATGTTAGGTGTATGACATACCAAATGTATGGCGTGTGAAGTGATGCGTGACATGGCATATGCATGACATGTGTAGTAGAATGTGCTTGTGTATTGTGGC
>CANYBF011004018.1:0-11029 GCA_948192965.1 Dalechampia spathulata | reverse complement strand
CATGCTATGTGGATCTTTGCCTTATCATGTGAGTGGATTTGCATAGACCCAGCCTATTTTCCTCCCACATATTGCTCTACTAAGAGTCAAAATCCTTTCATGATTCCGTATGGTTGCCCAACCTCACGCCTATTCCACGGGCGTACTCTTATCATAACAATATGATCATGCTCATATTGCTCTGCTAAGAGTCAGAATCCTTTCATGATTCCATATGGTTGCCCAACCTTACGCTTATTCCATGGGCGTACTCTTATCATAACAATATGATCATGCCCGTATTGCTCTGCTAAGAGTCAGAATCCTTTCATGATTCCGTATGGTTGCCCAACCTTACGCTTATTCCACGGTCGTACTCTTATCATAACAATATGATCATGCCCGTATTGCTCTTCTAAGAGTTGGAATCCTTTCATGATTCCATATGGTTGCACAACCTCATGCTAATTCCATCGGCATTCACTTCTCATGGCAATATGGTCAAAATGCTGTCACGTTTTTGCCGTAATCTCCCATATGATCGGGCAACAATCAAACTCTCTTGCTTGCCTTATTTGAGAGAATCGCACCTCGAGTTCCCAGTGTAACTCTGGGTTAGTATCCCTACCTAGGACAGGAGAACTTGAATTTACCAATTCTCATGGAGGTATAAGGTTGGAAGGGAGTGCTGCTGCATGCTACGTGCTTGCTAACCCTTTTGTGCTTTCTGCCAACCATGCATACATGCATACTCATGCAATCTGCTAATAAATTCTGCTTTTGTAGCCATAACGCTGGATGTTCCTAGCATAGGACATGCATACATCCTACGTGTCGCATCGCATGCATACACGTATACACATGCTAACTCGCTTTGTTGTAGCCATGACATTGCATATTTCCTAGCATAGGTCATGCATACATTCTATGTGTCGCATCACGTGCATCATACGCAACCGTATGTGCATACTCATGCATCCATGCTAACCTTTTTTGCCATGTACAGAACCATGTTAGACTCTCAGAATGCCAGAAATGTTGCTTCCTCATCTGGTCCTACTACCTCAACACTCGATGAGGCCACACTTGCTGCAGTTCAGAAGCTCATCGACCAGTCTGTGGCCAAGCTTTTGAATGATGATTTCAAGACCCTCTTGCAACAGTAGATCCGGGAGGCTCTCAGTCTTGTTGAATTCATCACCCCACCAGCTCCGATCAAGGAAAAGGGGAAGAGTGTCAACCTGTATGACATTAAGACTAATGATGATGTCTCACTCCATATGCATGATGTTCAGAAAACTGAGACTACTGTCTTGGAGCAGAAGATTGAACAGCTGCAGACCATCATGAAGACCAAGGGCATGGGGACTGACTTGAACTTTGACGAGTTCTTTGTCCGTGCAATCAAGGGGCTGCCTACCAAGTTCAAGCTCCCTGATGTTCCAAGTACAATGGAGTTGGGGACCCAAAGAACCATCTAAAGACTTACACCATGCTAATGAGTACCACTAACTTGTCAGATGATCAGATTGTCCGACTCTTCTTCATCTCACTGAAGGGACCAGTGCTAGCCTAGCCTGGTATTACAGCCTCAACAAGGCAACCACGGCCGAGTGGAAGCCTCTTTGTACTGCTTTTTGTAAATAGTATGGGTTTAAGGCCCGATTTGATGTAAACTTAATGGACCTGGAAATGGTTAAGCAGAAAACCAATGAGTCCTTTATAGATTATTCCAGTTGCTGGATGGACAAAGCTGCATTAGTCCGACAGAAGCCTTCTGAATTTGACATGATCAACAAGCTTATCATGAGGTCGCTACCACTTTACCAGGATAAGCTAAAGTATCAGACGTTCCATACCTTTGAGGACATATACTCAGTGGGACAGCGCATCGAGCAGACCAAGGGTAAGAAAAAGGAGCTCTCCTTCCCAAAACCCAAAACTGCAACCTACACACAAACACAACCAAAGCCTTACTATGCCAATGCCCTGTAAATACCAAAACCATAGTACATTAATGCTGTGTAAACACCAAACCATATACTTTGGAACACTACGCCATCCCAAAAATTCTCAAATCTTGGAATGCCACTTTCCAAAGTCTTTAGCCACCTTCTTAGAGCCAAACTCATCAAACCCCTAGAACCAAACTTCAAAACACCACCTCCAGCCACAGTAGACACCAAAACTTACTGCCACTATCACCAGTACCATGGCCATAACACCGATGACTGTCGCTCCCTTCGACTTGTCATCCAAAACCTCATAGACTCTGGTGAGATTGAGGATCCTGAGAAATCCAAACTATCTACCAAGACAAACCCTCTACCAAACTACCATAAGACTAACCACACCTACATGATCCAATTAGGATTGCCAGAATCCCTGATCCTAAACTCCTTTTCTCCTCTCAGCAGTAAGGGGAATGCTCAGATGCCTACTATTACCTTTCACTCCGGTGGTGGATTTGACATTGGTGCCATCGACATATGGTACGAGAGTTCAGAGGATGAGTCAGCAGCTACTCAAAAACCCTATAAGCCAGAAGCATTAGACGCACATGCTTCTGATAAGGGTAAGTCGATTGAGACCCCCAAGGCAGTCAAGCCATCACTAAAACCATCCAAGTAGCAGAAGGGGTTAGGTGCCAATAAGATGTCCTCTCGGGTTCGCAACATGACCTGCAGTGGCAAGGTATTCACTCCTCCCAACCTCGGGAAGAAACCTGAAGCTCCCAAGAAGCCGACCAAGGCTAGGCTCGCTAGGGATCAAGCTGGTCCAAGCAATATTCCAGCTCCACTGCCAGCTAATCAGTTTACTCAGCCTGATAATGTTATGGTCAAATAGTTGAAGAAGACCCAAGAAAACATTAGCATCTGGGACCTGGTGATGTCTTCCCAACAACATTGACGGGCCGTTGTCAAAGCACTCTCAAGCATGAGGATCTCTCTCTCTGCTTCCACCTTCAGTATGAAGAGTCAGCTGGTTAACTGAGAGCTACCATCCAGCATGATCACATTTTCTGATGCAGATCTACCGGTCAAGGGAATCTGCCACAACAGGGCATTGTTCATTAAGGTGAACATCATGAACTTCACCACCCCCTATGTCATGGTGGATGATGGTTCTGGCATCAACATCTACCCACTCAAGGTGCTTCCCAAGCTCAAGATACAGCTTTCAGACCTTAAACCCTATAAGACCATTATCAGAGCATATGATGAGTCTAAATAGGAGGTTACTGGCACCTTTACTACCACTGTCACTGTCAGGCCAATCAAATCAATGGTGGAGTTTACAGTTCTAGACATCCCAGTGTCATTCACGCTACTATTAGGTCGACCATGGTTCCATCCACTAGGAGGTGTGCCATCCACCCTGCACAAGAAAATTAAGTTCCCACTCAATGAGGGTGTGGTTACTATCGCTGCTGATGATGAGGTAGCCTTAGCCTGCATCAGAGAAGATGTCCCTCTTATGACTGGTTTCTAAATCATTGCTATCGGAGAACCAGAATCCAACTCGTACCAACCGAGTCTCGCTATGGAGAGGATGATGCAACTGATGGATTATGTACCTGGCATGGGTTTGGGCCTATATCAACAAGGCCCGGTTGAATTTGACATCCCTACAGCTATGTTGGAAGAAAGGTACTACATTAAGTTTGATCCTTACACCTCAAATAAGCCAGAGCAGTGCAAGATGGTTCTCTTCATACAAGGAGAGACTCAGCATGATCATGCTCCCGAGTTGCCTAACTCGGAGGACTTCTATGAGCAACAGTTCCCTATCTTTGGCGATGTCTGTGACCTGTCAGCCCTGACAATAGCTAGAAAGATTGCTGCAACTTTTACCATCAGCCATGATGAAGCTTTCCAGATCTTTGGTGATGTCGCTGATCTCACCACTAGCCGCCTGAAGACAGAACGCACTACAGTCACTGCACTGGGTCCAAGCTGCATAATTTGGACGTTGAAGACCTGCTGCTACCAAAGGTCTATGAGGACATCGCCACGCTGGTGGAGAGTACCTTTGAAGAGCTTGTATATGAGGGTGCTGATGTCCCTATTTTTGTACTTTTTAATGATGATGTAATCCCATCTAAGTATGAAGCAATAAAGAGCAACTTTGCTTATGTTTACGATGTGTATTCTGATGGAATTATGCATGAGCATGAGCATTACATGAGCATTTTTGACATTAACGCATCTTGCATCGAAAATGTTAACATTAACATAGAGGATAAGCCATGTCTCCTCTAGATTGCATCAGACTTGACCTTTAAAGAGAGAACAGAAATAATCAGTACATTGAAAAAGCACATAAAAGCCTTTACTCTAGGCTATGAAGACAAGCTGGGTGTTGACAGATCCATCGTAGAACACAGAATTCCTACCAAGCCGAGGTTCAAGCCAGTCAAGCAGAAGCTACGACACCTCCGACCAGAGTGGGCACAGAAGGTCAAGGAAGATGTCCAGAAGCAGTTGGATGCCAAATTCCTTAAGGTGGTTGACTATCCAAAATGGTTGGCCAATGTGGTTCTGGTTTCTAAGAAAGACGGCAGGGTCAGAGTCTACGTAGACTATAAGGATTTGAACAAAGCATGTCCAAAGGATGACTTTCCTTTACCTCACATTGACGTGTTGGTCGATAGCGCAGCCGCTAGCGCTATGTATTCCTTCGCTGATGGATTCTCTGGGTACAACCAAATCCTGATGGCAGTTACAGACAAGGTGAAGACAACTTTCATCATAGAATGGCGGACCTACTACTACAAGGTCATGCCCTTTGGCTTGAAGAACGTAGGTGCTATCTACCAGTGGGCTGTAACAACACTGTTGCATGATTTAATCCACAAGGAGGTTGAGGTCTATGTGGATGACATGATGGTGAAGTCTCCTACCAGAGGAGAACATACAGCTGCTCTTGACAGATTTCTCACACTCGTTGAGAAATATGGACTCCGACTAAACTGAAGAAATGCACATTCGGGGTAACATCGAGCAAGCTGCTGGGTCACATTGTCAGTCAGAAGGGTATCGAGGTGGATCCTGATAAAGCAAAGTTGATCATTGAGATGCCTATTCTCAAAACTGAGACAGAAGTTAGGGGATTCTTGGGACTGCTCTAGTACATTAGCAGATTCATCGCCAAGCTCACTACCATGTGTGAGCCTATCTTCAAGCTTTTGAGGAAGAACTAGCCTATGGTTTGAGATACGAACTGTCAGTTCACCTTTGAGAGGGTAAAGCACTATCTCTCCAACCCGCGGATTCTGCAACCACCTCAGCCGGGAAAACCACTACTACTCTATCTAGCCTTAGAGGAGGAGTCAGTGGGTGTTATGATGGCTCAAGAGAATGATACCGGAGTCAAGCATGCTGTCTACTACTTGAGTAAGAAGCTTTTGCCAACTGAATGCAAGTACAACACTGTTGGCAAGCTATGCATGGCTATGGTCTGGGTTACCAAGAAACTCAAGCATTACTTCTTGTCGTACTAAATATAGGCAATCTCCAAGGTTGATCCTATGAAGTACTTGTATGCAGCTCCTTTGCTAGTAGGAAAACTCTCTAGGTGGCTAATCCTGTTGTTAGAGTTTGATGTGCAGTATGTCACTACTAAGGTGATTAAAGGCAGAGCAATTACCGAGTTCTTAGCATCCAAGCTGATGGATGACTCTGAGACTTTTGAATTGGACTTCCCAGATGAGCACTTGGGGTCAGTTGATGTTTAGAAATGGCAGTTGCACTTTGACGGCACAGTCAACAAAAGGGGTGCATGTGTAGGAGTTGTGCTAATCACTCTTGAAGGTGAATTAATAATGCTATCAAAATGGCTGAGCTTCTCAGTCACCAACAATATGGCTGAGTATGAAGCGTGTCTTTTCAGGCTAGAAGCATTACTAATGGTTGTTGTTATCCAGGGTTATGTTTGGTTCTGTTTAATGATTTCACCGCCATACTATCTATTGTCCCCATACGACGTCTATTTCTACAGGTAAAGGTATCCCTTATAGTGTATGCAACGATTTTCTATATGGGAGATCGTTGTGTATGCTACGGAAGCATGTTACACCAGGTATGGGCTGGGCGTGACAAGTTTACTAATTTAAAGTACAACAAAAAGGGTAAAAAAGGCACATGTTGCAATAGATGAAGTTACACCTATAAAGATAAAGTTTGATACATCATAACATACGTGGAACACAGACATTGCAATAGTATGCAATAGGAGATTTCAAAATTCATTCATCATCAAGGGACAAGCAATGAAGCAACAACATATGTGGGTTTTTTAAGCTTACATGGTATGAATTCTTCTAATACCTCTTTTGTTATCGCATACGATGTTGGTATATGGATTGTCAACATAAGTGTCAGTGCATGCATGCATATGCCATAGTTTCAAATTATTTTGAAATTCAAAACCAATACCAATTACTTTACACGATGGTTCGTACAAGCATTCTACACATGTAGCTATTATCTAATTTACTCCAAAACTTATTCTATATGATGTCTTGTTTATACCTAGTTTCACATGTAATTTAATTTTTGTTTACAAGTTGACTCAAACCACAATCACTTTCATTTCTTTATATCCTAACTTCTATGTGATGCAGCATAGGAGACTTGGGCATATGAATATAAAGATAAAGACAACGGGATGATTAGTACACTGCAAAGATGGTTAACTATACATCGTATTTTCTGAAAAATAACCAAATGTTTCGTGCTATTAGTTTTGTGGCATTTACTTCTACTATCATCTTTTAGTAGAAATAAATAATAATAATAATAATAATAATGTAAAAATAAAAAATAAAAAGGATAAATATTTATTAATATTATTGATTCATATATAATATCAAATAAAATTATCTTTAGAAGATCAATTGAGAGCTGAAATATTTAGAAAGGAAGTCATTGATAAGAAAGCTTCATATTCATATCATGTATTTAAGGTCTATCTGTTGTTGTTCTTAGTAATATATTGATTTGAAAATTACATCCTGCAAACAATTCTCCAACTCATTTTTAAGAATGGAAATAAGTCGAATTTTCTAATTATATTTTTTTATTTAAAAAATACAACAATTAGTAATAAAAATATTATATTTTATAAATATTTATAATTTTATATTAATAATTGAATTAGAAAATATTTTTATATAATTATAAATTTATAAATTATATATTTAAAATTAAATTTTTTTACAGATAGCTCATAATATTCTTCTAGTTTGAACTCAACTCATCTACACCCAACTCATTTCTTTGAATTTCTCTGCCATACCATCCACCGTGAAGATATGGCAAAACAAACAAAGCCTATCGAATCGACGAGAGAAGAGTATATAAAATGATCCGATATGACAGTTGTTCAAGGCATAACAAAGCTGAAACTGAATGGCAATGCCAATCACGATAATCAAACATACTATATTTCATTATAACATGACAGCTTCAAGAACATAATACGAACGATTTTAGGGTCGGTTACAGAGTTTAGTATATGATCATCTGTTTTCTCCAATATCATGTCTAACCTATCTCACTTAATTCAGTTACATCCAATTCAAACAACATTGACGCCAAGCTTTCTTCTATACGATGTTATAAGCCATCATCAAAGATTTTTGACAAGAGTAGGCCCTGTACAAATTCGCTCCTCCTGCCCTTTTCAATTTGTTCCTTGTCTGACAACGCAGGTTGGTGAACTTCTCTGAACAATGAAAATACCCTCAAATGTCAATACAGTAAGAAAAGAAACTGAAGAATGATCTAAGAAAGAATTGTAATGATATGAGGTTACTACAT
Organism: Dalechampia spathulata; assembly: GCA_948192965.1. Lineage (NCBI taxonomy): Eukaryota > Viridiplantae > Streptophyta > Magnoliopsida > Malpighiales > Euphorbiaceae > Dalechampia > Dalechampia spathulata. The sequence goes on along the minus strand of CANYBF011004018.1, from coordinate 3,227 downwards.
GCATTACGCATTTGCTTGTACAATCCCAGCTGGTGCTATAATAGAATCTTTACCAGTTCCCCCTTTTGTTAGTTCTCATCTGTTTAAATTTCCCTCCAGCAGAACAATAGCATATGTAAACGAACTACTCACCTTTCTGAAGCATTTTCATCAGGAATTTTCTCTTCTATGTCCAAATCAGTGGCACGTTGGGGCTCTACACCTTTAGGCTTATTGGCTGGTGCAACATTGTGAAGGAATGACAGAAAAGGATCAGGCTCAGACTTTGAGGATGAAACAACAGGTGGTGGCTCATCAAGTAAGGTTCGGACATATCCATCATGTAATTCCTTCTTTAAAAGAGAAAGGGTTGAGTAAGACTCTTCTTTCTGAAGCTTAAACTTTTGCAGCCTGTAATTTCTGGTCAAGGAATACTAAACATAGTCCAAGATAACCAAAAAGCAAATAATAGGATGGTATTAGCAAAACCTCACAAATGATAAACATTAAAATTTAATTAGTGCAGATAATCCAATCAAAGAAAAGAACAAGCAGTTCAAGCATAAGAAAGAGTGGCATGGAAAGAAGGAAGGATATCTTGAACAAGTTTCCATGTTGGCTAGTTATATGCTGAAACATATTTGCCCCCATTCTTGTGGGGAAGACGGAGCATATCTGCAACCATAAAGACAGTGCGGTAAGCAAATTGCACAAGAGAAGGCCCGATTAAAAAGATTGATTAAAGCACTAAACAAATATCCCAACTACAATGAACAAGCATAAGCTAGAATTTGAACGCTATTATTTCCATCTGGCATCTGATAAACTTTTAGTCTTTGTTTGGATCAAATTCTTTTGTGGAGTTCACTTCATTTACGAATATTCATTACATTCTCAGGAATGATTTTAGTAGAAAAAATATATAATTCATTTAAACCAAAAGCAATTAGTTTGAAATTTGAATGAATTTCACTAAATCTGTACAATTCATCTTAATCAAACATCACCTTAAGCCAAATCTAAGTAAGTTCCTAATTTTGAGTATGGCACAACTGATAGCATGAACAGGAGGAATTTATTCTTAAAAATAACTAATTAAACACGAAATATTAATTTCATAGGCACAATGCTTCGATATTTTCAAACCAAACATGGATTGAACGACTTCTCTAGCTAGACGCCCACCAGTAAGTTAATCATTTCGTTGTTCTGGCTTGTCTATAATTAATCTTCTCTCTCGTTAGTTACTTCCACACTTTACAGGGATCATTCTTCCAAATTCAATCATTAACAAACAAATAAAAATCTTATCAAATAAACACGGCCTAAAATACTGAAAGGTCAAAATCTTTCCACCAATCAAAATAGCAAAAAGAATTAACCGAAAGGCAAGAGGCGGAAACCAGTGGCAAAATAGTAAATAAAAAATACCTCAGGTTTAGCTTCAAAAGGATGCTCATCATCAATATGGCAACACAATTCAACTAAATCAAAATCCTCGTTGCAAAAGGGACATGGATATTCAGTCCTTACATCATCATCTTCATAATCATTACTGTTATTATTATTATTAACATCTACATCATCTACCTCTTCAAAATCCAAACAAAGATCTGATTTCAAAACACAACCACAAAAATAGTTAAATATTCAATTTAAAAGAATAAAAAACAAACATACAAAGCTAAACAGATCATGAATTACCAGAAAGAGATCTGAGAGCTGACTGGTAGCTTCTAGAAGAAGTAGAAAGAGCAAAACTCCAAGTATCTTCTTCCATTACTCGATCCAATCTCCGCTTCAGTCTCTTATATATAAATATATATATATATATATATATATAGTTATAATTATCCTCTTTCTTCTGTGTGGAGTGAATCGATTGGCTTACGTAGCAAGCGTGAGGTGTGTTCGTAGTAATCAAATAGCAGCAAAGGAAGAAGGAGAGTAGGCCTCTGAAGTTCAGAAGAAGGAAATGAAATGAGGAGGAAGTTGGGAGTATAAATAGGGATTCTATTTCTTGGTGGAGAAGGAGCTTTCCTTTGATTGTGAAATTACCTCCAACTCCCCGAGTATTGCCTTAAGCTACCTTTATCTTCTTGCTTTTTGGACCGACCAACTCCTTTTCATTAATGTCGCAATAAATTTTTCCCAAAAATATAGTGAAAATCCATAATTATGATATATTTTTAAATTTTCTTTACGGAAATAAAAATAAAATTACTAATTAATCAAAAAAATAGTTTAGAATAATTGAGATATTGAGATTTGTATATGTTAATAAATAATTTCTTATATTTTTATTATAAATTAGTATTAATTATACATTTATAGTAAAATATGGTTTACAGTTAAATTTTAGAAAATACTTGTAATTTAGCCGACCTCCATCTTAGACTGAGAAATGGAAAGGCTGAGCCTAAATCACCTGCGAACAGAAAAGGGCCAGAAAAGGGCCAGTTGAAAAGTCGAGCTCACGTCTTCGGAACACAAGCAAAGCAAGCTTGCTTAAAAGAGTTACGGTAATCTGCTAGATATTATATTGGGAAATTTTTGAAATTCCTGATTAGGGTAGTATTTTTTAAAAATTTGTCAATTATTTTTTTTGTAAAGATACCAACTTTTATAATATTAAATTATCATGATAAATTGAAAAATATTAAAAGAGAATCTCATGAGATTTTCTAGATCAAATAACTTTTTTATCAAACTCTACTTATCATAATTTAAAAACACAAAAAATATCAAACAAAAACCTCATTAAACACACCTACAAACACCTAGCCTCCATGAAAACACCCAATCTCCATAAAAAACACGCAGAAAATTGAATCAAACAGTAGCTAATCAAAAATCAATTAAGAAGAAACCTCCAACAGCTTATCCAAGAAACCTGTAACAATAAATAGAAGAGACTGCTCCAAGGTAAAGAAGACAGCAACAAAATACAGCAAAGAAGATGCAAGATTCAATACCAATATTGATTCACTATAATGGTGAATGGTTTACTTTCATAAAATTTACTAATTTCCAAATTCAGTGTATCCTTATTCTATCTCAATGTTCATTTAGAAATTTGTAACAATCAATTGAAGAACAAATAGAATTGATGTTACACCCACAGTAGAGACCCTAGGAGTTAGTCACTGTTAGGTATCTGTAAATGTGTACGTGTGCATGTGAATGAATATTTAATGACGTTATTGTGATACGTGTGATGCGTATAAGGTATGATCATGATGAAAAGT
>CANYBF011003859.1:0-16808 GCA_948192965.1 Dalechampia spathulata | reverse complement strand
GAAGGCTCGGGTTTTTCCTGACTTGTTTAGTTACTCAATTGAGTTAGCTAGATGAGTCGGGTGGCGACTCCACGTATTTTCATTGTGCACATTTATCACACCACTTTGCACGCCGCATTTTCCAACACGGGGAATCACAGTAGCTGTATAGCTTTTAGTGGTCTTTATGTATGCACTCACTTGTTTGTAAGAATCATAACAGGTTTTATATATATCAGTCACGGAATTGCCTATTTTTGTATATGGCTTGAGTGTATGTTAAATTTATCCAGGGTTATTAGTACATCGCGATGCTTTTGTCACACCACCACCATTAAGCTTAGAGATGTGTCCACATACGACGTCTTCATGATGCATCCCTTGTGGTGTGGGCATCGGTCTTCTTCTGGGGGCCGCTGTCTGTACCACGGGAGCATGTCCTCCTGGGTATGGGCCGGGTGTGACATGTATCAGTGGTATCAGAGCTAAGGTTTAGCTCGATGAGTTTCATAGTTGTCAGTTAGGACTATTGCTTGTGTCTAGGAAGCTACACTTAAGGAGTTGCCAGTCCTTACCACTGCTGACTGTTAGGTTTATGTTTATGTATGTTGTGTTACAGATTCAGTGTTATGATGGATAGAGCCATCATTGTAGGAGAAGAGGAAGGGGGTAACTTTAATCCCTAGGAAAGTTCATTTGAGATAGGAAATGTGAGTGGGAGGCAGCCACGATAGGATGAACAGGCTGGACCGAGTGTGATGGTGCCACAAGCTGATAGGGTTGATGCCTCAGCAGCTGACCCAATGGCAGCACATTTTGCTCAGTTTCTCCAATTCATGCGAGCATAGGGTCAGACTTTACCTATAACCCCAACACCACCTCCACCTCCACCCGAACCTAAAGAAGAGTATAAGTTAGATTGCAAGAAGTTAAGAGCATATGGGGCTATGGATTTTATTGGGACAATCGACCTGTATGTGGCTAAGACTTGGTTAGAAAAGATACAGACAGTTCTCAGACAGTTAAAGTGTCACATCCATATTAGGCACCCTGGTAGACTTGGATTAATGTATGTTCATGAGGTGTATGTTGCTGTATTTGGTTATGTATGTACGTATGTGTATGTGTATGTTTGTCTATGGTGATACTTGTATATGGTGAATGATGTGATGTATTATACCTCCCTTGTGCTGATATGTGTGCTAGAACTGGTGTAATTGGTTTAGGAGTGACGAAACATAGGTTTTGGGATGAGTTGGTTGTGTTTAGGTGGTAAGGGAAGGGGTTGAGATGGCTGAAGGGTAAGTTTAGGCTTTGGTATGGGTGTACGGGATTCCGTATGGGCATACCAAACAGGGGAGAAGGCGTACGGGCGTACTAAAGGGTTGTACGGCCGGACACCAACTCGCAGGAATTTGGGTGCATCGGGTGAATGGTGGATGTACGGACGTACCAAATTTGGTACGGGCGTACCATCCCTTGCAGGAAAAAGTGTGCATCCAAAGTTTTAGTTCGGTACAGGCGTACGGGTGGTGGTACGGCCGTACGTGACTTAAGTTTGACAAGTCAAACGTTAAATATTAAAGGTTTCTCTCTCCCCTATCAGTTTAAACCCTTTCTAAACCTTCTTAACCCTTCTAAGTTCTTTAGAAACAGAAGTCTTAGTGCCGATAGAGTGCGGGAGCTAGAAGTTTCTAAGCCAATCACGCAGGAGCTAGAAGTTTCTAAGCCAATCACTTGAGGAGAGATTCCAAGCTTCTATCTGAAGTAACTTGACTTCAGGTTAGTGCTAGATCAATGTTTATTGTTTCATTAATGGCTCCTTTTGATGTCTTGGGACTGAAAGAAGGTCTTAATATAGATGATTCTCCATGTTATATTGTTATTGATGCCTTCATAGTTTACTTGATGGTTATCTATGTATGAAATGATGCCTGTGTCATGAGAACATGCATGATAAAGGAGGAGGGATGGATGAAAGAAAATAAGAAAGAGAGTGATGAGTGCAGAGCTACACTCTGGGCATACCGGGTTAATAAACATGATGCGATTCCTTTAAGGAATTAAGTAGATTAATGCCCTCCCTTCTGGGAGATGAGTCTCGAGACCTATAGTAAGAAATGGGTGTCGTGCACCCTACAGTTATATGTCCTCCTACGGGAGATGAGTACCGGTACCTACAGGGACCCAGTATGTGAGAAAGGAATGTGCACAATCAGAAGAAAATCAGAGTGAATGAGTGATATGGAGGAGAAGGAAAGCATGCATAATTACATTCCTACTTTTTAATGATTGCATATATGCTCTGGTGTTACTGTTGGGTTATCTTTTATGTTATCTTGTAATATGATGTACGAGTTGACTATGTCCGTTATATACGTGTATTACGTTCACTAGCACCACTGAGTTTATCTCAGCGTTTATCATTTGATGAACGTAGGTACCAAGTCTACGGGTGAGCAATCGGAGCAGAAGTAGGGATCGTCAGTAGAGACAGACAGATCTCGAAGCGGTATTGGACCAAGATGCATACTCCCTCTATTTTGTATTATAGTTATGTAGTCGTAGAGTTAGTAGACGTTCTGTGTACTAACGATATTGTTGTACAGACTAAATAGGGTTGTATGATACGTCACTTATGATATATAGTGCACACTACTTTCAGCTCTTAATTGTAGTTTTTGTATGTTGGAATGGGTCTTCAGGTTATGTGTCCCCATACAACTTGCTCATGTTGTATATACAAGGTATCCCTTGTGGTACTGGTATCGACTTTTATTTGGAAGGTCAGTATCCGTGCTACGGGAGCATGTCACCCCAAGTATGGGTTGGGTTTGGCTCGATGAGTTTTAGGTTTGTTTGTTAGCACTACTGCCTATGATTAGGACACTACATGGAGGAGTTTGCCAGTCCTTACCGCTACTGACTGGTATATATGTTATGTTTATGTGTTACAGGGTACAGAATCTTAGGTAGAATGACCGATAGAGCGATTATTGTGGGTGAAGAGGAGGGGGGTAACTTCAATCCCCAGGAAAGTTCATCTGAGACTGGGAATGTTAGTGGAAGACAACCCCGTCAGGAGGAACAGGCTGGACCCAGCGTGAGGGCACCATAAGTAGATAGGGTTGATGCCTCAACAACTGACACAATGGCAGCATATTTTGCTTAGTTCCTTCAGTTTATACGGGCACAAGGTCAAACTTTACCTGTAACCCCAGCACCACCTCCACCTCCACCTGAACCTAAAGACGAGTATAAGTTGGATTTCAAGAAATTAAGAGCATATAGGGCTACAGATTTCATTGCGACTATTGACCCGTATGTGGTCGAGACGTGGCTAGAAAAGATATAGAGGAGTATTGAGACAGTTGAAGTGTCCTGAGGCTGCAAAGTTTGAGTACACTATCTCCCTTCTACAGGAAGATGCATATGAATGGTGGAAAACCATTCCACAGAGTATGGCAGATCCTCCGGTGCTTACTTAAGATGACTTTCAGAGGGAGTTCTGACAGAAGTATATGCCAACAGCTTATATGGATCAGAAATTACATGAGTTTTTGAATTTGAAACAGGGGGATATGTCAGTGGCCGAGTATGAGCGGGAGTTCACATGGCTAGCTTATTATGCCACTAATATTTTGATGTCTGGAAGAGAGCGGTGTAAGAGGTTTGAACAGGGTTTGGATCTCCGCATTTGGGCATTAGTTCACAGCTTCAATTATGAAGATTTTTCTGCCTTGATGGCCAATGCTCTGCATCAGGAATGGATTATTCAAGAGGGACAGGTGAGGTAAGAATCGGTGAGGAGACCATTCCGAGGATCGAGCTCTTCAGTGGGATTTCCTAAGAGGGGGAAATTCAGGGGTACGTTTCCTACACGACCAATAGAGGTTCGACCTGTACCACCTCATCCGATATAGAGTGGGAGACCTACATCCTCTTCTGGTAGTACAGGTTCCGGATCAGTGGCATACCGTACTTATGGCAGGATGCATCATAGAGCTTGCCGGCTCGGGATAGATTTGTGCTACCATTGTGGCAATGTCGGACACTACGCTCAAAAGTGTCCCACACGTGGTACTATGCCGATTCATACTGTAGCAGAAGGCAGCTCCTTTCAGCAGACTCCGGGTTTGAGATCTAGATTGGGAGGTCCTCAGAATCTCGATCGAGGTAGGAGTAGAGGTCGAGGTCGTAATGGAGGAAGTCGGGGAACCAGTCAAGGATCCATGAATCAGATGGTTGGTGTTCCTGATCAAGTTTATAACCTAGTGCAAGAAGATCAACAGCGTGCCTCTGATGTGGTGATCGGTACTATTTTTATCTCTAACCATGAGGCATTAGTTTTATTTGACCCGGGTTCTTCGCATTCTTATGTTAATGCCAATTTTGCTAAAAGATTAGACATGCGATGGGAGAGATGAGGTTACGGACTAGTGGTAGCAAGTCCCTTAGGTAGGGAAGTGATTGTTGATAGGGTGTTTAAGCAGTGTCCGTTAATTATACATGAGGTGTACTTTGTATCAGATTTGGTAGAAATGTCATTCCGGGAGTACGACATTATTTTGGGTATGGAGTGGTTGGCACAATATAGAGTAGTAATGGATTGCCACCATAAAACCGTCACTCTCCAGCACCCAACACAGGTTATAGTGGTAATACAGGGTAATGTACCGCCGATAACCGCGAGACTAATTTCAGCAGTGGTAGCACAGAGGTTGATATTAAAGGGTTGTGACGCAATCTTAGCACACGTGATCAATACCAGACAGAGGGTATTATAGATATCAGATATCCCAATAGTGTGTGACTTCTCAGATGTGTTTCCCGAAGCGCTACCTAAGTTATCGCCACAGAGAGAGGTAGAGTTTGAAATTGAGGTATTACCAGGAACGGAACCGATTTCAATTACCCCTTATCGGATGGCACCATTAGAGTTGAGAGAGCTTAAGGCACAGTTGCAAGAATTACTCGGGAAGGGTTTTATTAGGCTGAGTGTCTCACCGTGGGATGCACTGGTATTATTCGTTAAAAAGAAAGATGGCATGATGCGGATGTGTGTGGATTACAGGCAATTGAACAAGGTAACGATTAAGAACAGATATCCCTTACCGTGCATTGATGATCTGTTTGACCAACTAAAGGATGCCGCAGTGTTTTCTAAGATTGATCTACGATCGGGGTACCACCAATTACGGGTAAAAGAGGGCAGTATAACGAAGACAGCTTTTCGGACCCGCTACGGGCATTACGAGTTCCTAGTGATGCCATTGTGATTGACGAATGCACCAGTAGCATTTATGGCTTTAATGAACACAATTTTTATAGACTATCTCGATCGATTTGTAGTCGTGTTCATTGATGACATATTGGTGTATTCGAAGATGCAGAAGGAACATGATGAACACCTTTGTTTAGTGTTGCAACAGCTACGAGAAAGATAACTATATGGGAAGCTCTCTAAGTGTACCTTTTGGTTAGAGCAAGTGGCATTCCTAGGGCATGTTATCTCTGCAGAGGGAATCAGAGTGGACCCAAGTAAGATTGAAGCAGTACTACATTGGCTGGTTCCACGGAATGTCAGCGAGATTCGTAGTTTCCTGGGTTTAGCCAGGTATTATCGACAGTTTGTGAAGGGCTTCTCGATAATTGCCTTACCACTAACAACATTACTCCGGAAGGATGTTGCTTTCTACTGGTCAAAAGACTGTCAGAGGAGTTTTGACAGACTGAAGACTTGTTTGACTCAGGCTCCGGTTTTGACCCTCCCCACCTCTGGAGAGGCATTTGTGATCTATAGTGATGCCTCACTTAATGCCTAGGGTGTATGCTGATGTAGGATTGAAAAGTGATTGCATATGCTTCACGGCAACTGAAACCCCACGAGAAGAATTACCCGACGCATGATTTAGAATTAGCAACTATAGTGTTTGCATTAAAGATTTAGCGCCACTACTTGTATGGGGAAATGTGTTATATTTATACGGATCATAAGATCCTGAAATACCTCAGTACACAGAAGGAATTAAATTTAAGACAACGATGCTGGCTCAAATTGGTTAAGGATTATGACTGTATAATCGACTACCAACTGGGTAAGGCTAATTCAGTGGCAGATGCACTGAGTCGCAAGGTGGTTTCAGGACTGACACAGTCACCCTTATGGTTAGTGCGTGACATACGATAGTTGAATGTCTTATTGATTATGCAATCTGAGTGCATAGTGGCTCAGTTACAGTCACAGATTAAGCCAGTATTACCAGATGTGATTCAGAGAAGTGCAACAAGTGATGAGGAGTACCAAAAGTAGCTATAGAAAGTTCAGACGGGTAGAACGACATTGTTTACCGTAGACAGCGATGGAAACCTAAGACACAAGACGCGTTTGTACATCCCCACAGACGCAGAACTGAAACGACATATTTTGGATGAAGCTCATAGTTCCATATGTTCCTATCACCCCGGAAGTACGAAGATGTATAAGGATCTGAAACAACATTACTGGTGGTTGGAATGAGGATAGAAATAGCGACCTATATGGCCCGATGTCTAGTATGCTAACGGATCAAAGCTAAACATCAAATGCCAGCAGGCTTACTTAACTCGCTATCGGTTCTGGAATGGCAATGGGACTGTGTCACAATGGACTTCGTAATAGGATTGCCACCGACGCAGGCCAAGCATGATGTCATATGGGTCATCGTAGATAGACTGATAAAAATGGCTCACTTCTTACCGGTACGCATAGACTACAGTCTGGAGAGATTAGCAGGTTTGTATATGGATGAGATTGTACGGTTGCATGGAGTTCCATCCTCCATTATATCAGACAGGGATCCATGGTTTACATCACATTTTTGGGGTACTTTCCAACGGGCCTTGGGTACGAGAGTTCAGTTTAGTACTGCTTTTCATCCTCAAATCGATGAACAATCAGATCGGGTGATACAGATTTTGGAGGATATGTTATGGGCATGCGTGTTGGAATGGGAAGGTAGCTGGGATAAATATCTACCTTTGATTGAGTTTACCTACAACAACAGTTATCATACCAGTATACAGATGGCGTCGTATGAAGCACTATATGGTCAATGATGCCGAACACCATTACATTGGGATGAGGTAGGTGAACGAAGATTCATTGGCCCTAAGTTCATCCAACAGGCAGAAGAACAGGTATGGTTGATAAAGGGACGGTTGAAAACCGCTACCGATAGGCACAAATCGTATATAGATCTAAAAAGGCGGGATATAGAGTATAATGTCGGGGATAAGGTATTCCTCAAGGTGTCTCTGTGGAAGAGGCTTATGCAGTTCGGTCAAAGGGGTAAATTAAGTCCCAGATTCATTGGTCCATATGAGATATTAGAGCGAGTTAGGCCATTAGCTTACCGTTTAGCTTTACCACCAGATTTAGATCGGATCCATAACGTTTTTCATGTTTTGATGTTAAGAAGATATAGATAAGATCCTTCTCATATCATCCCGAGTGAATCTATAGAGGTACAACAGGACTTATCCTATACAGAAGAGCCGATTCAGATATTGGCTCGAGAGATGAAGTAATTACGAAATAAGCGGATACCCTTGGTAAAGGTCTTATGGAATCATCATACGGGACATGATGCTACATGGGAACGGGAGTCAGTTATGAAAGAACGTTACCCAAACCTCTTTCCTAGTAAGCTAAATTCAATTTCGAGGTTGAAATTTCTTTTTAGGGGGAGAGAGTTGTCATATCCATATTAGGCACCCTGGTAGACTTGGATTAATGTATGTTCATGAGGTGTATGTTGTTGTATTTAGTTATGTATGTACGTATGTGTATATGTATGTTTGTCTATGGTGATACGTGTATATGGTGAATGATGTGATGTATTATGCCTGCCTTGTGCTGATATGTGTGCTAGAACTGGTGTAATTGGTTTAGGAGTGAGGAAACATAGGTTTTGGGATAAGTTGGTTGTGTTTAGGTGGTAAGGGAAGGGGTTGAGATGGCTGAAGGGTAAGTTTAGGCTTTGGTATGGGTGTACGGGATTCTGTACAGGCATACCAAACAGGGGAGAAGGCGTACGGGCGTACTAAAGGGTTGTACGGCCAGACGCCAACTCGCAGGAATTTTGGTGCATCAGGTGAATAGTGGACATACGGACGTACCAAATTTGGTGCGGGCATACCGTCCCTCGCAGGAAAAAGTGTGCATCCGAAGTTTTAGTTCGGTACAGGCGTACGGGTGGTGGTACGGTCGTACGTGACTTAAGTTTGACGAGTCAAACGTTAAATATTAAAGGTTTCTCCCTCCCCTATCAGTTTAAACCCTTTCTAAACCTTCTTAACCCTTCTAAGTTCTTTAGAAACAGAAGCCTTAATGCCGATAGAGTGCGGGAGCCAGAAGTTTCTAAGCCAATCACTTGAGGAGAGATTCCAAGCTTCCATCTGAAGTAACTTGACTTCAGGTTAGTGTTAGGTCAATGTTTATTGTTTCATTAATGGCCCCTTTTGATGTCTTAGGACTGAAGGAAGGTCTTAATATAGATGATTCTCCCTGTTATGTTGTTATTGATGCCTTCATAGTTTACTTGATGGTTATCTATGTATGAAATGATGCCTGTGCCATGAGAACATGCATGAGAAAGGAGGATGGATGGATGAAAGAAAATAAGAAAGAGAGTAATGAGTGCAGAGCTACGCTCTGGGCATACCGAGATAATAAACATGATATGATTCCTTTAAGGAATCAAGTAGATTAATGCCCTCCTTTCTGGGAGATGAGTCTCGAGACCTATAGTAAGAAATGGGTGTCGTGCACCCTACAGTTATATGTCCTCCTACGGGAGATGAGTATCGGTACCTACAGGGAACCAGTATGTGAGAAAGGAATGTGCACAATCAGAGGAAAATCAGAGTGAATGAGTGATGTGGAGGAGGAGGAAAGCATGCATAATTACATTCTTACTTTCTGATGATTGCATATATGCTCTGGTGTTACTGTTGGGTTATCTTTCATGTTATCTTATAATATGATGTACGAGTTGACTATGTCCGTTATATACGTGTATTACGTTCACTAGCACCACTGAGTTTATCTCAGCGTTTATCATTTGATGAACATAGGTACTGAGTCTACGGGAGAGCAGTCGGAGCAGAAGTAGGGATCGTCAGTAGAGACAGACAGATCTCGAAGCGGTACTGGACCATGACGCATACTCCAGCTCTTTTGTATTGTAGCTATGTAGTCGTAGAGGCAGTAGATGTTCCGTGTATTGAAGATATTGTTGTACAGACTAGATAGGGATGTATGACACATTACTTTATGATATATAGTGCACACATCTTTTAGCCTTTTATCTATATTTGTATGACTGAATGGATGTCCAGGGTATGTTAGTCTGTTCGTGTCATCATACACGGAAACGTGCCCCTATACAACTTGATCACGTTACTTACACGAGGTATCCCTTGTAGTGTGAGTATCGGTTTTCATTTGGGGAGATCGGTATTCATGCTACGGGAGCATGTCATCTCATGTATGGGCTGGGTGTGACATGTTATAGTGGTATCAGAGCTATGGTTTAGCTCAATGAGTTTTATGTCTGTTTGTTAGAACTACTGCCTACGATTAGGATGCTACATGGAGGAGTTTGCTAGTCCTTGCTGCTGCTGACTGGTATATGTGTTATGTTTATGTGTTATAGGTTACAGAATATTAGGTAGAATGACCGATAGAACGATTATATTGGGTGAAGAAGGAGGGGGTAATTTTAATCCCCAGGAGAGTACATCAGGTACAGGAGATAGAACTGCAAGACAGCCAAGGCAAGAGGAAGTAGGGGGACCCAATGAGAGGGTGCCTCAAGCAGAGAGGGTTGATGCCTCAGCAGTTGACCCGATGGCAGCACAGTTTGCTCAGTTTCTTCAGTATATGTGAGCACAGAGTCAGACTTTACCCATTACCCCAACTCCACCTCCACCTTCGCCCAAACCTAAAGAAGAATATAAGTTAGATTTCAAGAGGTTAAGAGCGTATGGGGCTACGGATTTCATTGGGACTATTGACTCGTATGTAGCTGAGACGTGGCTAGAAAAGATACAGAGAGTGCTAAGACAGTTGAAGTGTTCTAAGGCCGCAAAGTTCGAGTACACCATCTCCCTTCTACAGGAAGACACATACGAATGGTGGAAAACCATTCCACAGAGTATGGCAGATCCTCCGATGCTCACATGGGACGACTTTCAGAGGGAGTTCCGACAGAAATATGTGTCAACGGCTTATACGGACCAGAAATTACATGAGTTTTTGAATTTGAAACAAGGGGACATGTCAGTGGCTGAGTATGAGCGAGAGTTCACACGGTTAGCTTATTATACCACCAACATTTTGACATCCGGAAGAGAGTGCTGTAAGAGGTTTGAACAGGGTTTGGATCTCTGCATTTGGGTATTAGTTCACGGCTTCAATTATGAAGATTTTTCTGCCTTGATGACCAATGATCTGAATCAGGAACGGATCATTCAGGAGGGACAGGCGCGGCAAGACTCGATGAGGAGACCATTCCGAGGATCGAGCTCTTCAGTGGGATTTCCTAAGAGGGGGAAATTCAGGGGTTCATTTCCTACATGACCAATAGAGGTTTGAACGGTACCACCTCGTCTGATACAGAGCGGGAGACCCATATTCTCTTCTAGCAGCATGGGTTTCGGATTAGTTGCATGTCGTACTTGTAACAGAATGCATTACGGAGCTTGCCAGCTTGGGACATATTTATGTTACCGTTATGGCAATGTCGGATACTATGCTTAAGAGTATCCCACACGTGGTACTATTCTGGTTCATACTGTATCAGAAGGCGGCTCTTATCAGTAGACTCTGGGTTTGAGATCTGGATTGGGAGGTCCTCAGAATCCTGATCGAGGTAGGGGTAGAGTTCGAGGTCGTAATGGCAGGAGTCGGGGAACCAGTCAGGGATCTATTAACCAGATGGTTGGTGCTCCTGCTCGAGTATATAACCTGGTGCAAGAGGATTAGCAGCGTGCCTCGGATGTGGTTATTGGTACTGTTTTTATCTCTAATCATGAGGCATTCGTTTTATTTGATCCAGGTTCTTCGCATTCCTATGTTAATGCCAGTTTTGCTAAAAGACTAGACATGCAATGGGAGAGATTAGGTTACGGAATAGTGGTATTAAGTCCTTTAGGTAGGGAAGTGGTTGTTGATAGGGTGTTTAAGCAGTGTCCTTTAATTATACGTGAGATATGCTTCCTATCGGACTTAGTAGAGATGCCGTTCCATGAGTATGACATTATTTTGGGTATGGAATGGTTGGTACAGTATAGAACAGTAATGGATTACCGCCAGAAAATAGTGACGCTTCAGCACCCAACACAGGTCACAGTGGTAATATAGGGTAATATACCGCCGGTAACCGCAAGACTGATTTCAGCAGGAGTAGCACAGAGGTTGATGTTATAGGGTTGTAAAGCAATCTTGGCACACGTGATCAATACTAGACAGAGGGGATTACAGTTGTCAGACATCCCAACAGTGTGTGACTTCCCAGATGTGTTTCCCGAAGAGCTACTTGAGTTACCACTGGAGTTTGAAATTGAGGTATTACTGGGAACAGAACTGATTTCAATTATCCCTTATCAAATGGCACCATTAGAGTTGAGAGAGCTTAAGGCACAGTTACAAGAGTTACTCGAGAAGGGTTTTATTAGGCCGAGTGTCTCACCGTAGGGTGCATTAGTATTATTTGTTAAAAAGAAAGATGGTATGATGCGGATGTGTGTGGATTACAGGCAACTCAACAAGGTAACTATTAAGAATAGATATCCCTTACCGTACATCGATGATCTGTTTGATCAACTAAAGGATACCGCATTGTTTTCTAAGATTGATCTACAATCGGGGTATCATCAGTTACGGGTGAAAGAAGGCAGCATAACGAAGATAGCTTTTTGGACCCGCTATGGGCACTACGAGTTCCTAGTGATGCCATTTGGATTGACGAATGCACCAGCAGCATTTATGGCTTTAATGAACATGGTTTTTACAGATTATTTAGATCAATTCGTAGTCATGTTCATTGACGACATATTGGTATATTTGAAGACGCGGAAGGAACATGATGAACATCTTCGTTTAGTGTTGCAAAGATTGCGAGAAAGACAATTATATGGGAAGCTCTCTAAGTGTACCTTCTGGTTAGAGTAAGTGGCATTCCTAGGGCATGTTATCTCTGCAGAGAGAATCAGGGTGGACCCGAGTAAGATCGAAGCAGTACTACATTGGCCGGTTCCACGGAATGTCGATGCGATTCGTAGTTTCCTGGGTTTGGCCGGGTATTATTGATGGTTTGTGAAGGGCTTACTGGTCAAAAGACTGCCAGAGGAATTTCGACAGATTGAAGGATTGTTTGACTCAGGCTCCGGTTTTGACCCTCCCGACATCTGGAAAGGTATTCATGATATACAGTGATGCCTCACGTAATGGCCTAGGGTGTGTTTTAATGCAAGATTGGAAGGTGATTGCATATGCTTCATGGCAACTGAAACCCCATGAGAAGAACTACCCAACGCATGATTTAGAGTTGGCAGCTATAGTGTTTGCATTGAAGATTTGGCGCCACTACTTGTATGGGGAAATGTGCTATATCTATACGGATCATAAGAGCCTGAAATACCTTGGTACGTAGAGGGAGCTAAATTTGAGACAACGACACTGGCTCAAACTGGTTAAGGATTATGACTGTGTAATCGACTACCACCCAGGTAAGGCTAATTCAGTGGTAGATGCACTGAGTTGCAAGGTGGTTGCGGGACTGAGACAGTCACCTTTACAGTTAGTGCACAAAATGTGACAAGTGAATGCTTTATTGATTATGCAACCCATAGTGGCTCAATTACAGTTATAGATTAAGCCAGTGTTAACGGATCAGATTCAGAGAAGTGTAGTAAGTGACGAGGAGTATCAAAAGCAGCTATAGAAAGTTCAGATGGGCAAAATGGCATTGTTTATAGTAGACAGTGATGGGAATCTAAGACACAGGACATAGTTGTACATTCCAGCAGACGAGGAACTGAAACGACAGATTTTGGAAGAAGCTCACAGTTCAATATGTTCCTATCACCCCGGAAGCACGAAGATGTACAAGGACCTGAAACAACATTATTAGTGGGTTGGAATGAGGATGGAAATAGCAAGATATATGGCCCAATGTCTAGTATGCCAACGGATCAAAGCTAAACATCAAGTGCCAGCAGGCTTACTTAATCCACTACCAGTTCCGGAATGGAAATGGGACCGTGTCACAATAAACTTCGTAACGAGATTGCCACCAATGTAGGCCAAGCATAATGTTGTATGGGTAATCATAGACAGACTGACGAAGACAGCTCACTTCTTACCAGTATGCATGGACTACAATTTGGAGAGATTAGCGAGTTTATATATGGATGAAATTGTACGACTGCATGGAGTTCCATCCTCCATTATATCAGACAGAGATCCTTGGTTTACATCGCGTTTTTGGGGTACTTTCCAACGGGCTTTGGGTACCAGAGTTCAGTTTAGTACTGCTTTTCATCCTCAAACCAACAGACAATCAGAACGAGTGATACAGATTTTGAAGGATATGCTACGGGCATGCGTGTTGGAATGGGAAGGTAGCTGGGATAGATATCTACCTTTGATTGAGTTTACCTACAATAACAGTTATCAGACCACTATACAGATGGCGCCGTATAAAGCACTATACGATCGACGGTGTCGGACACCATTACATTGGGATGAGGTAGGCGAACGAAGATTCATTGGCCCTGAGTTAGTGCAACAGGCAGAGGAACAAGTACAGGTGATAAAGGGCTAATTGAAAGCCGCTTCCGATAGAAATAAATCATATATAGATCTGAAAAGGTGGGATATAGAGTATAATGTCGGAGATAAGGTGTTCCTCAAGGTGTTTCCATGGAAGAAGCTTATGTGGTTCGGTCAAAGGGGTAAGTTAAGTCCCAGATTCATTGGCTCATATGAGATATTAGAGTGGGTTGGGCCATTAGCTTACCATTTAGCTTTACCACCGGAATTAGATCGGATCCATAATGTTTTTCATGTTTCAATGTTAAGAAGATATAGATAGGATCCTTCTCATGTCATCCCGATTGAATCTATAGAGGTACAACAGGATTTGTCCTATACGGAAGAGCCGATGCAGATATTGGCCCGGGAGACAAAGCAGTTGTGAAATAAGCGGATACCGTTGGTAAAGGTCTTATAGAATCATCACACGGGATAGGATGCTACATGGGAACAGGAGTCAGTTATGAAAGAACGTTACCCACACCTCTTTCCTGGTAAGCTACGTTAGAATTTCGAGGTTGAAATTTCTTTTTAGGGGGAGAGAGTTGTCACACCCATATTAGGCACCCTAGTAGACTTAGATTAATGCATGTTCATGATGTGTATGTTGTTGTATTTGTTTATGTATGTATGTATGTGTATGTGTATGTTTGTAAATGGCGATATGTGTATATGGTTGATGGCATATAGTAGATGATGTGATGTATTATGAATGCCTTATGCTGATATGTGTGTTAGAAATGGTATAATTGGTTTAGGAGTGAGGGAACATAGGTTTTGGGATGAGTTGGTTGTGTTTAGGTAGTGAGGGAAGGAGTTGAAAAGGCTGCAGGGTAATTTTTGGTTGTGGTATGGGTGTACGGGATACCGTACGGGCGTACCAAACAGGGGACAAGGCGTACGGGCGTACCAAAGGGTGGTGCGGTTGGATGTCAACTCACATGAGTTTGGGTTTGTCAGGTGAATTGTAGACGTACGGGCATACCGAAAGTGGTGCGGGTGTACCGTCCCTCGCAGGAAAAAGTATGCATCAGAAGTTTTAGTTTGATACGGGCGTACGGGTGGTGGTACGGTCGTATGCGACTTAAGTTTGATGAGTCAAAAGCTAAATATTAAAGGTTTCTTCCTCCCTTATCAGTTTAAACCCTTTTTAAACCATCTTAACCCTCTAAGTCCTTTAGAAGCAGAGCCCTAAGTGCAGATAGAGTGCGAGAGCTAGAAGTTGGTAAGCTAATTGATTGGGGAGAGACTCCAAGCTTCTATTTGAGGTAGCTTGACTTCAGGTTTATGCTAGGTCGATGTTTATTGTTTCGTTAATGGATCCTTTGATACCTTGGGACTAAAGTAAGGTCTTAATATAGATGATTCTTACTGCTATATTGTTAGTGATGTCTTCATGGTCTGTTTGATGGTTATATATGTATGAAATGATGCATGTGCCATTAGAACATGCACGAGAAAGAAGGATGGAAGGATAAAGGTGAATAAGAAAGAGAGTGATGAGTGCAGAGCTAAGCTCTGGGCATACTGGTTCATTATACATGATGCGATTCCTATAAGGAATCAATTAGATTAATGCCCTCCCTTCTGGGAGATGAGTCTCGAGACCTATAGTAGGAAATGGGTATCGTGCACCCCACAGTTATATGTCCTCCTACGGGAGATGAGTACTAGTACCTACAAGGACCCAGTATGTGCAAAAGGAATGTGCACAATTACAGGAAAATCAAAGTGAATAAGAGATTAGGAGGAGAAGGAAAACATGCATATTGCATTTCGAATGTATGATGATTAGATACATGCTCTGATGATATTGCTTGGTCATCCTTTGTATGATAGTGATATATGATGAATGAGTTGATTGTACCCGTTATATACGTGTTTTATATTCACTAGCACCACTGAGTTTATCTCAGCATTTATCATTTGATGAACGTAGATACCGAGTCTACGGGTGAGCAGCCAGAGCAGAAGTAGGGATCATCAGCAGAGATAGATAGATCTCGAAGTGGTACTGGACCATGACGCATACTCCAGCTCTTTTGTATTGTAGCTATGTTGTATAGACTAGATAGGGATGTATGACACGTTACTTTATGATATATAGTATGCACATCTTTTAGCCTTTTATCTATAGTTGTATGACTGAATGGATGTCCAGGGTATGTTAGTCTGTTCGTGTCATCATACACGGAAACGTGTCCCCATACGACTTGATCACATTACTTACATGAGGTATCCCTTGTGGTGTGAGTATCAGTTTTCATTTGGGGAGATCGGTATTCATGTTATGGGAGCATGTCATCTCATGTATAGGCTGGGTGTGACAAGAAATGTGCTTAACCTATCATACCAAGCTCTAGGGGCTTGTTTAAGACCATGTAGAGCTTTGGTAAGTTTAAAAACATGATTTGGAAATTCAAAATCCTTAAAACCAGGGGGGTTGTGCAACATAAACTTCTTCATTTATAAAACCATTTAGAAAAGTGCTTTTAACATCCATTTGAAATAATTTGAAGTTCATGTGAGATGCATATGCCAACAATATTCTAATAGCTTCTAATCTAGCTACAGGGGCAAAAGTCTTATTAAAATCTATAACTTCCTCTTGACAATAACCTTGAGCAACAAGTCTAGCCATATTCCTAGTAATCACTCCATCCTCATCAAGCTTATTCCTAAATACCCATCTAGTACCTATAATAGACACATCCTTGGGCTTAGGCACTAGGGTTCATACTTTATTCCTATCAAATTGGTTCAACTCTTCTTGCATGGCTAAGACCCAACTATCATCATTTAAGGCATCTTTAACATTCTTAGGCTTTATTTGAGAAATAAATGCAATGTTATTGTGCACATCTTTAAATTTAGAACGAGTTGTTACCCCTTTTGACGTTTCACCTAAAATTTGCTCCTTGGAGTGTCCTTTTCGAAAATGCCACTCCTTTGGAAGATCATGCTTGAT
>CANYBF011003718.1:0-10635 GCA_948192965.1 Dalechampia spathulata | reverse complement strand
TACAAATCATTTATTAATGATACTAATATTATTTATTAAATATTTATTACAACTACTAATACTACATAAATCATTATAATTATTTTTCATTCATAATAATAATTATACTAATATTATAATATTATTAATAATTATTATTATTATATTAATAGTATTCCATATAATATTAATATATTATATTCTATAAATCACAATATAATAATAAAAATTATTGTTATTATTATTACAAAAAAAAAATATTAAATAATAATTTTATTATTATTATTACTACTATTACTTATTATTAATATTACAAATAATTAATGTTAGTATTATTCAATTTAATAATAATAATAATAATAATAATAATAATAATTACTTTTTTAATTTTTATTCAATTATTATTATTCAATATAATTAATCATTATTTAATCATTTATTATATTATTAATTATATTATAAAATAAAATTAATTATTACAATATCATTACATTTTTATTTATAATAATAAAATATTTATTATTAAATTAATAATTAAATATTTTATATAATCTAGGGTATTTGGCCGCTGTTCAAATCGGCGGCCAATTTTTATTATGCCACGTCGTTACCACGTACTTGACCGCTTTTATAACTGGCGGCCAACTTTGTTTCGCATGTCACATTATCACCACATCATCGCCTATTTACCACATCATTTAATCACCGGTAAAACCGACAGTCAACTTTAAAAACATATTAAACTAAGAATATTTTTCATTCTCACACTAAATAAAGATTTTTTAAAAATATTTACACCAATTTGAGAAATTGCCCGTTTCAAAATGAATGAACTTTTAAACCGCTTTTAGTAAGGTAAATTTAAAAAGAAGAATTCCGACCAGGGATTCGGGGACGGTTCGGTCCATGGTCGAGTGTAGTCATTATCAGATGGGCTTGGTATTGATTAATGAAGAAAGGGATGACATAGCTTGGCGTTTGAGTGCAGAACTCTATTGATAAGGACTGGTTTTTGGATTCTTTATGACATGGAAAATGAAAGTCATATTAGATCAATTAGCCTTTATATAATATATAATATTATCAAATCAATTGGCAAACTTTAATCTTATCCAAATGATTAGATAAGCTTCACACTAATAGACTATTTATTTATTTATCTTTCAATAGTCATATTAATTTATTTTATAAGATTACAAAATAATTAATTGATTAGTTATATTGTGATTAAGAAATTTTTTAGTTTAGAATTATAAAAAGTTCATTTTGATTGCCAAAAAAAAGTCTAAATAGTGTACAATACAATGCTTTAAAATCCATTTAACTCATCCAGTTAAATCATTTATTAAATTTCAAAAATTAATTATAAAAATAATAATTAATCGATTCATTCAATATAATAAAATTTTAATTATATATTATCATTGGAGAATCATATCATTGCAGGAATAAAAATGTTGTATTTATTTTAAGTTTTTATATTGATATAACATTCATAATGTTTAACTTAAAATATGAGTATAACTTGAATTTTGTTCATAAACTTGATTCTTTTGTTTGATAAACTTGTAAACCTATAAATATTTTTAGTTTCCAATAATAAAAGAAAATACTTTTATCAAAATCTTTAGATATTCTATAAATGAGATCCTCATAAAGATTGATCATGCTAAATATTTTATCATAAAGTTTGATTGAGTCCCAAAACATGCTTAGGACCAACAGAACAATTTTACTTTTAATAGGTATCGCTGGCATGAATGGAACCCTAAACCATGTATCTCAGCATACAACAAGGGAAAAGCTTACGACTGATTACTACCAAACAATAAACGAAACAGGAAACAATGGAGGACCAATGACATGGAACATCAACTTGAGATAGCCATGCCTATTGCAAACAATAAGGAAGGCATCTAAACAGCAACAAGCAAACAAATGATGAAAGAAATCTACGAAGCGCAAATCAGATAATTCATCTAAAATGCAAATTCTACGTTGGTGCCGGAGAAAACGGTACTCCTCATGATGGCAAAAGGGAAAGAGCACCTCAAAATAATACTAGTCTTTGCCATGGAACTGACAGCGGGGAATGCTTGCAGACCAGCATTCCCTCCAGTCCAGAATCATCAATTGATATAAGTAATTGTTTCATCATACTCAAACAACTTAAAGAGATTTCATTTAAAACTAAAAATGGTTTCAGTAAATCAGCATTAAGTGCCAACATTATGGATAATTTAAAAATTATCTATAATTTTTATAAAAAATTCGACAACGTCTTCTTTAGAAAATTTTAACTTGAGAAGAACTATCCCACACAGTATACATTTAATTTCCATAAGATTGCTCATCAATCAGCCTTAAAAGTGTGGAGGTCGTTGAAGGCACTGATAGGCCTAAAGGGCATGCCATTACTAGGTTACCAGGGGTACTGTATATAAGTGATGGCTGACTTCAACAATAATAATTATAACCCGGTACTTGATTAATTAAAATCACAAGGACGTTTAACAATCGTATTTCGCACGAATATTTAAGCATGAAACCTTAAAAGTTCACTAATAGTATTTCGTATGAAGCATGATTGAAGAAACTAACTCGTTGTTATTAAGATCATCTTAACTTGCATGTGTGCTGCTTTTGTCATTGAACAAGGTCCTCATCCTTTGATCATCATATCTAGCTATTCTTTGATCGTGGATGAGGGCTCGATCTCTTCTTTCTTACAACATGTTGAACTTGATCCTTAATTTCGGGCTTCATAGAAATATTCTACTCGTAGATTTGGCATTCCAATGTTTGCCATCAAACATTTCATTTTACCTGTAGGAATTCTCGGTATTGTCCCATATGACTGGATAACATTGTGAACTTCTTTCACCTAATTTCCTTTTGCTTGATCTAAATCTTTTCTTAACATATCGCAATAGTGTTCAATTGGCAACTACTATCTGCCCATTACTTTGGGGATACTTTTGGAATTTTGCAAAGTAATGGACGCGTTAATGAGTAATTTATATGTATATAATATTCCTTCAATTGAATTATAACATTACCATTATTCTTTATCGTATTCTCTTTGATAGTAACTTTTAAAATAATACTTAGTATTTTCATTTTCATTTATTTTTTTATTATTTTAGATTAAAAAACTAATTAAAATATTAAGTGTAGTAAAAATTTTAAATTTGAAAAGTTATATAAATAATTAAATACTATCAGTCATACCATTAAAAAAGATTATTATTTTTTTGAAGAGCTAAAAGCTATCCAAATAGTTGAGTTTATCCAAGAACTAAAATATGGTATTTTTATATTTTGGGACAGAATGGACTGCTCCCATTATGTTTCATAGTGTAAATTAAATAAACTAAAGTATGATTTTTTTGTAATATGTTACTACAAAATGTTGAATGCTTTGTAGAATCCAACCAACTTATATATTTGAAATATAAATCGAATTTTATTGATTAATGTTTGAAATCAGGCAAACATATTGCTCTCTATTTCTATACTTAGTCACATAGTAAAATCCCAACTTTATTATGAAACACTTTTTTTAAAACTTTATTTATCATAATTTATACATTTTATTTGAAACGATACACAAATTTTTTAGCATTTTATCTTTAACAACTAATCTAGTTGCCCTCAACTGAATATTTCAATTTTTCAAAGAGTTAGATTATTATATTAATAATGCACCAGTTGATGGTGCAATGTAACAATAGCTGCGAATAATTTAAAGAATACTCAGAATTGTATCGCATAATTATTTTTTAAAAATCCAAGTCTCGGAATTTATATATAACTGTGGACGACGTTCTTGATGATTTAGCTTCAAAAATTTAGCCCAAAGAGCTTGATCAAAGTCCAAGATGAAGCAAGAAGATAAAGATTGCTTAAAAGCTGGGACACTTGTATGAGAACCAGCAAAAACAAAACTGAAAAAGCAGAAAACTGGCATTGCCAAATTGCCACATTGGTGCATGCTCTCATGTTTCACTCTCAGGATGAAACCTGGCAAAGCTGCAAATCAACAAAGTGAAGTTATATACATAAAGTGAAAAGGAGGGAACCAAAGGCCATCCACTCGGTCATTTTTCAATACAGATGGAAACGTTTCACTTTACTATCCATCTTTTAAAGTAAAATCTAGAATACCATTATAATCCCAAGTTGCATTTTTTTCATGAGTTTGATTTAATATTTACGCGATAATAGAATGAGAAACATTAAAGGAAACTTGAGACCAAGCAACAGTTGAAAGAAGAGGTTAGGGTAGAGACGGAAAAAGGGGTCAAAGATGGCCGTTTCAAATGAAATCAAAAATCTCTCTTCACTTGTACGTTCATTCTTTTGGCTACCAAAAGCTACTTGTCAGTAGTCAAATTCAAGAAAAACCTACAAACTATATAATGAAATAAATGCAATATGGAGACCTCTCTCTCTCTCTCTCTCTCTTTCTTTCTCTATTTTCTGCCTTTGTCTTATCCTCTCGAAATGGTTAGTCATTAATCACCCACCTAATGCTCATTATTATCTTTGGTGTACACTCACCAACTATCTTAACATGGTAAGTTGGGTTGTCCAATATCATTTTTCAAGTTAAAATTAGGGTCATCATTTCATACTAGAAACAACCATTTTCTTCGTCAGACGCAAGCCACCATTTGTAATTTTTGTCCTCGATTTTGTTTCACACACATATATATAGTTAAAAATGGAGTGAGAAATCCGAATAAAAAATACTAAATTCAAAGAAGATAATTCAAATAATATACCAAATATTGAATGATGAGGCAACTCGAAGGTACCCAATGCCATGGTTATCTATTTAAATATCATATAAATACTTATTATTTACAAAATATTTAACTAAAAGAAATGGTGCTATATATCAATTAATATATCTAATGGAATATAAATATTCTACGAAAGCTTTGTAATGAATATACAAATATTTCTGGAAAAAAAACAAATATATATATACACACACATACATACATATAGGGTTGATGTTGAATCTGAATTCCTATGTATAGTAATAATATTCACAACTCACTTTTGTTTTCTTCGTAATAGTTTCAGATTTTTTTCCTTACCCGTATCCAATTAATCCATTCCGACGTAGGCTTTCGGATTTTACTGGATTCTGTTAAGCTGCATGTCCATTGTGTATTAAAATTGTTATCGGTTCTCATTGATAAGACATACTCCTTTTGTCCGGCTTTTTGACATTACTATACGAACCATATTTAAACTGAATTATCGAAATAAAAGAATTAAAAACACCTTTGTTCTTTCAAATTAGTTATAGTTTATTAATTTATATTTGGTAGTTAAATCTTTACAATGTAGACATATTTGGCATGGTATTCAAACTTCCTTTACAAAAAAGTAATGAAAATAAAATTGACATTATACTTTATTTTAAATTAAAAAAACAGTTAAATTAATTAAACCACACAAATATCTTTAAAGAAATTATTAGGAGTGGAAGTAAGTTGAATGGCCATTGGATACTCTCATTTGAGGCGTCCACAAGCCAATATATGTTAATTTGAAATCTAATTTAGAACCCAATAGTATACAGCATACAATATTCAGATATCAAAAATGGGATAGAATCCAAATATTTAATTATTATAATAAAGCAATGTATATCATGACTTTGGCCTTAAAAGGCATGCCCTCCTTATTAGATAAACATTTTTTTCATTTAAAAATAATCATAATAACAAAATAACTTTTGTTTGTAATCTTAAATGAATTTCATCATCTAAAACCAAAATCAAAAAATTATAATAATTAAAGTATCATATATTCTTCCGTATTAGAAGAGATAGTCTTAATTTTTATTTTTAAAAAATAATCTAATATTTTTTTTTCAGATAATATTTAAAAATTAAATATTCATAACATTCCTTATGTATTAATAAAATTTTATAAATTTCAATATAAGAGTTACATAATCAAATATAATAAAATAAAAGGTGATATATAATGTGAAATGATATTATTTTTTAGGAGTGAATGATTCATAATTGTTATTCTTAAAGATAAAAATTTATTAAATAATTATTCTTAAAAAATAATTATGCTATTGAAAATCATATTCGTCTCGTCTCCTGATTTTCAACTCCCATTTAATGAATTTCCTTAAACCAGCCCCACCTCCGAATCCTCTCGAAATTCAACTCTCGTTTTTCTGTCATTTTCCTCTACAACAATTGTACTGAAAATACTCTGAGACTGAAAGAACAACAGCTGCACCAACTTGTGGCGGTATTCACCATGAACAATCCAATAACGACTGAATTCCAAGAAAAGGAGGAAGATCAAGAAGCCAGGATGACCCAGTTTCAAGAAATCGACGATCAAAAGTCCAGGACCAGTAAATGGTATATGTTTCTTCTGGTTATCAACTATTTATGCCTCTTTTTGGGTTCTGTCTCTTCGAGTTTGCTTTCCAAGTTCTATTTCATTCATAAAGGTTCAAGTAGATGGGTCTCTACATGGGTCCAATCTGCTGGTTTCCCTCTTCTTCTCTTCCCCATTTACCTTCCCTTCTATCCCTTCAAATGCACTGAAAGAAAACCCTTTGATGGCTTCACCCGAAGAATTTTGATCCTGTCAATCTTGATAGGTTTTATGTTAGGCCTAAACAATCTTTTGTTCTCCTGGGGTAATTCTTATCTTCCGGTTTCAACTTCATCTCTTCTTTTATCATCCCAACTTGTATTCAATCTCATTCTCTCTGTCATCATCGTCAAACAAAGGATAACCTTTCAAAACCTCAACTGCGTAATGCTTTTGACTCTGAGCTCTGTCCTTTTAGGCTTGGGTTCAAGCCATGATAGACCACAAGGTTTAACCACCGGAAAATACTTTATAGGCTTCTTTTCTACCATTGGAGCTGGTTTGTTGTTTGCCCTATATTTACCAGTCATGGAGAAGATATACAAGAGTATTTACTGTTACCAAATGGTGATAGAAATGCAACTAGTGATGGAAATTGCAGCCACCGCATTGGCTTCCGTGGGAATGGCAGTAGATGGTGGATTTTCAGAAATGAAAAGAGAAAGCATGAATGTGTTTGACAAAGGAGAGAAATGGTATTGGATTACAGTGTTTGGCAATGCGGTCACATGGCAGATGTGTTTCATGGGAACAGCAGGAATGGTTTTCTTGACATCATCACTGACCGGAGGAATTTGCATGACAGCCCTTTTGGCCATGAACGTGTTGGGCGGTGTTTTGGTGTATGGAGATAAGTTTGGTGGAGTAAAAGCTGTGTCCACTTTGCTTTGTGGTTGGGGTTTCTGTTCTTACGTCTACGGTATGCATCTTAAAATGAAACAGGATAAAAAGAAACAGAAAACGAAGGAAAATGAGAGTACAAATCTTGAAATGGGGATCGTTGCAGCATGAAACTATAATCGTAAAGTGTCTCATAAGTCTCACTTATATAATAATATGTGATTAATGCATTTCTAACGTTAAACTAGACTTGGTTCGATAACTTTTGAAAATCCATGGCCACCCTGTGTAATCTATCATGTGCTCTCATCAGAATCAGTAGTGTACTGATAATTTGTTCCGTTGGGATAAATTTGATGCCATTTCCATCAAGTATGATCAGCTTCATTGTCACTATCATCTTATTTCAGCATATAAATACATATATAATATATAATGTCGATTTAAAATGCGGGGGACGTAAAAATGAGGAATGATTCTCAGACTTTATACCGTCCTGTCCCATCCGTGCATCCCTTCAAGGGTTGGGCCCGGCCGACTTATGAGTCGCGGTGTCGATAAAAATGAGTTACAAATAGTCATGTACTCACCCTCTCTTCTATCTTAATTATCCATTGTATTTTTTATTTTAAAATAATTATTCAATTACAATATTAAAATAAAATTTTACATGTTATTTCATTAAATATTTTCTGAGAATTGAGATTTGACGTATGCATGAAAAAGATAATTGATATGGTAATTTTGTATTGGAGTCTTTTTAAATTATATGAAAATGGTAGTTTATGTTAAGTAAATTTAAGTCATTTATTAACAACGAATGATTTGAGATTTAATTTATTAAATTAACATTAAATTTTAATTATGTATTATAAATTAAATGATTTATATCAAGAAAGCAAGATATATTGTATTCTCTAAATATGAAAAAATTTAATTTAATAATCACATAGAATAAAGTTTTTACTATAATTTAGTGCAGTTTTAACATGTAATTAAACTAAAGGATTTAGAAAAGCCAAAACTAAATGAAAATTTTAAGCATCGCCGTGTGTATGGTTGAAATGCAAGTATTCACATTGCATGGAGAAAGCAAAGTTGGATGTATAGAATTGAAACAGTTTCAAATTAATGTTTTTACTGGTGAAAATTTGAAAAATATTTTAAAAAATTGAAAAATTTTCTCAAAAATATCTTTTTTTAACAAAAATATAAAAATAAATAGAATTCCAATATATTCATAAAATAACCATTTTCAATATTTTATATAGACTTATTACAAATTGCATAAACATTCAATATAAATTTATCATAAAAATCATTATTTTTTACAAAAACTTATTATTATTACAAAGACAAAAATCATATGATATTATTAGATAATGAACTTTTTATAATTATGTTTTATTAAGATTTACGTCCAATTGGTGTAAGAGTTTGTTCTATATTGGAAATTTAATATAATGTTTAATTCAAATAAATTTCATAAAATTTATTTGTAAAATTCAATTAATTATAATTAATTTAAATGAATTTTAAAATTTTTACACTACCATTAAGATTGATTGATATATAGTTTATGTGACTTCAAGTACTACTACTATTATAAATGCTTGACATATCATGAGGAAAAAAACAAGGAAAGACTTAAAAGAAATAAAAAGAATCTCTCATAGCGATGTAACTCATTGTTTGAATTTAAAGAGAAAAATTATTAAGAGCTTGATTTATATAAGTTGGAATTGAATATTTCATAAAATTTATATGGAATATTTTATCTGATTTATAAGATTAGAACAAAAAATGTATATTTAATGAAATATTATAGAATTTAAATATTTTATTTTTATGAATTTTAATAAAATGTCTGATTTTTAAGAATAAAATGTATAATATATTATATTATATTTTTTATTTATCAAACTTATAAATATTTTAAAATTTTATACTAAATTGAAAGATTATCGTGAAAAGCTAACTGAGCACCCTTCACGAGAAACCATAAAATTTTCTTTCTCATTCGGGATTAATTTTACATAACAAAAACAAAAGTTTTTTGTCCTTTTTTGCAATTTTAAAGAAGAACTGAAATGACTTAACCTTATGTTCTCCTTTTTCAACTAAATATATATATATATATAGCTTAATTTTAAGGGAAATTTTTGAAATTGACACTTGATCTTATGTTTTTTTTAAGTTTGTCAATTATATTTTTTTCTTTCAAAAATACCAACTTTTATAATATTAATTTATCATGATAAATTGCAAAATATCAAAAGAAAATCTCATGAGATTTTCTAAATCAAAAAACTTTTTTATTAAATATAACTACTTATCATAATTTAAAAATATAAAAACATCAACACCCAGCCTCCATTAAACACACGCATAATACCCAGCCGCCATCAAAAACACCCAACTTCCATAAAAAACAAGCAAGAAATTCAATCAAACAATAACTGATCAAAATCAATCAACAAAAAACTTCCAACAGTTGATCCAAGAAACATGCAACAGCTAACAACAAATATTGCAGCAAGGCATGAAAATATCAACAAAAGATAGCAAGAAAATACAAGATTCAATACTAATCTTAATTCAATATAATGTTGAATGGATTAAATCAACAAATTATACCAATTTCCAAATTCAAGGCATCCCCATTCTAGCTCAATATTCGTTCAGAAATTTACAACAAAGTAATTGAAGAACAAATATAATTGAAGAACAAATATAATTGAAGAATCATAATTCAATATTTGAGATTGTATATCAATTGAAGGAAGATTATCTACCATTGAAAGCAAAAAATGATGCTACATGGAGCTTCTACATGGAAATAAAGAAAAAGGAGCAAGATTTTACAAAATATCCCTTATGTATCAACTGTCAAAACATCCAGAATTTATCATCCAGCAGCTCAAATGCACCAACAACTGAATATTCTACGCGCAGTCAATCATATACCCCTAATATGCCATATATATAGCCCCAGGAAACCAGATCTGCAATGATAAAATACTCCTCAGCTATTGACAAAGAAACAACAGCAATTATAATTCAACAAGAAGAACATACAGAAGAAAAGAATGCAGAAATAATAACTTATCCCAAACTTCAATTTAAACCAATTTATATTAATCCAAAATAATTATTAGATGGAATCAACAAATCTCATTCCTGCAAATAAAAAAGAAACAAACCTCCAATAAGTTCATTAAAAATATAAACAAAGCCAAAGTAAACCAAATGTAAACCAGAAGTATACCATATGTATACCTATAGTAAACCACATGTATATCATATGTATACCAAAAACACAAAATGTAAACAATAACAATTCAACATAAGATGGTAATAACAAAGTGAAACCAGAAAAAAAGAAAAAAC
>CANYBF011003673.1:0-16001 GCA_948192965.1 Dalechampia spathulata | reverse complement strand
GAAACGATTTCTTAAAATTCAAAGTATGTAACTCTGAGACGAAGTTTAAGTACCATTTGTCATCAAGTTAGGGGTTTGCGTCAGAAAATGAAATACCCCTTTTTCAAGCTTAAATTGCATTTCTAATTATCGTACTTACTATTCCATACCATAATCACATTATAACATAGAAATATCATATAATCATGAATTTATAAATGCATTTAAGCTCACGTATTGCAGGATGTGACTTATACGATCCTTAATCAACCTTACTTCATAAATTATGTTTACTCCTTATAAAATCATAATGTAACTATATTCCTCAATCGTATGCATTTTCATACTTACATAAATATTTTGCCTAGATACACGTGTAAATTATCGCTCGATTTAATTTTACATGTTCAATGAACTTATTCTAAAATCATCTTCTCATTTCCTAATCCCGATATAATTTAACTCTTATTCCACGTCATTACCCTATTTTGATCATATAGGGAATAATTTAAATTACCTGAATTATAAATTATTTTTGTGCTAAAAATGAGGATGTGACATTTATGACCCTTATTGCGGTCTGATTAAATTTTATGGAAGAAAGAAGACTAGCTGACCCAAGTTTGTTTATATGTCAGGGGAAGATGTGAAGTCCCTTCAGAAAAAGTCAAAAGGAGAATTGACACCTATGGACATCGTGTCTTATGGGCCAATGAGTCTAATTATGACTGTAGAGGAGATCGATGATTAAGTTCTCCCTAAAGGAGATAGCCGCAGCTGCAGTGGCTTCATGGAAGTGGGACGTGCAGCACTTGTTAGAATGGTTGGCAGTAGAAGATGAAGGTGTTTTTGGAGCATAGGTGATTTTTAAGAATGAAGAAGATAACAAATAAAAGGAGATCCAAATGGAAGATCTAAAGGAGGCTTCGTATAAGTTTGAGGATGAAGGCCCAGCTGTTTTGGATCCATTGGAGAAGGTGAATTTGGGATCGGCTGATGCTCCGAGGATAACTTATGTTAGTTCAACTGTAAGTGAAGATTTAAAACAACAAATCGTAGATTTGTTGAAGGAGTTTAAAGATTGTTTTGCCTGGGATTACGATGAGATGCTAGGGCTTAGCAGAGACGTTGTTGAGCATAAACTGCCTATTAAGCCTGAGTTTAAGCCATTTCAGCAGCCACCCAGGAGGATTTCTAAAGAAGTGGAGCTTAAGGTGGGAGAAGAGATTGAAAAGCTGATTAAAGCTAAGTTTATACGACCTACAAGGTACGTACAATGGCTTTCCAATATTGTTCCTGTTGTAAAAAAGAATGGAAAGCTGCATGTGTGTATTGATTTCAGGAATCTAAACTCAGCCACTCTAAAAGATGTATATGTAATGCCAGTGGCAGATGTATTGATCGATGCAGCTTCAAGAAATGAGATTCTCTTAATTTTGGATGGTTTTTCTGGTTACAATCAGATTATGATTGCAGAAGAGGACACTCATAAGACAACCTTTCAATGTCCTGGTTCAATTGAGACGTTCGAATGGCTTGTGATGCCGTTTAGTCTTAAGAATGCTGGTGCGAATTACCAACATGCAATGAATGTCATTTTTCATGACATGATAGGGAAGATCTTGGAGGTATACATCGATGATATTATGGTTAAATCAAAGAGGGCCATAGAGCATGTAGATCACTTAAGAAGAAGCTTTGAAAGAATGCGAGTGTACAAGTTAAAACTTAATCCACTCAAATGTGCGTTTGGGGTTTGTGTGGGTAATTTCCTTGGGTTTCTAGTCCATAGCAGGGGCATTGAAATAGACAGGAATAAGGCCAAAGCGATCAAGGAAGCTCAGCCTCCAACAAATAAAAAGGAGTTGCGGAGATTCTTGGGGCAGGTGAATTACTTAAGGAGATTTATATCTAACCTGGTAGGGAGGACTAAGGAATTTTCAGACCTGTTGAAGTTGAAAGAAACACAAGAATTCAAGTGGGAGGAGAAACATCAGCTTGCTTTTAACAGGATAAAGGAGTATCTCTCCAGTCCCCCAGTAATGGTTCCTCCAAGGTTAGGTATCCCTTTAAAATTATATATTTCTGCCGCTAATGAATCCATGGGTTGTCTTTTAGCCCAAGATAATTCCATGGGTCATGAGCAGGTAATTTACTTTCTTAACAAGATCTTAACCATGAACGAAAGAAAATATTGATTGATTGAGAGGCTGTGTTTGGCTCTATTTTTTGTGTGTACTAAGCTGTGACACTATTTGATTAACAATCGTGTACATGTGATATCTCCTACTGATTTGATCAAATATATACTGAATAGACCATTGATAACTGGAAGAGTTGGAAAATGGTGTTTAGCATTGGCAGAATTCACTCTCATCTATTATCCCTAGAAATCAGTGAAAGGACAGGCCTTAGCTGATTTCCTAGCTGATCATCCATCTACTGATTTACAAAATGATGTTTATGAGCTTCCAGTTTTTGATATTCATAAGCAGCCGTGGCTTTTGAAATTTAATGGTTCGAGTATAAAAAGTAGTGCGGGAGTAGGAGTGGTGATCACGTCTCCAAAAGGGACAAAAACAACCCTGTCTTTTAATTTGCAATTTGCCTGCATCAATAATCAGGCTGAGTATGAAGCTCTGGTAATTGGGTTGGAGATTTTGCTAGAATTAGGAGCTAAAGAGATCCTGGTTATTGGGGATCCGCGGTTGGTTTTGAAACAGCTCTCTGGAGAGTACAAATGTAGTAGTTCGTCACTGGCTGCTTATTTTACAGCAGCCGTGCAACTGCTTGACCAATTTGAGGAGGTTTCATTCATGCATGTTCCGAGGGAGTCAAATTGAGAAGCTGATGAATTGGCACAATTGGCTTCAAGATTAAGAATGTCAGAAGAACTTACTCATTGCCTCATTGTTGTGGAGAACAGGAGCCACCTATCCATTTTTAGAATGAGGGATCCTAATGGAGAGCTTGAATGTTGAAGTTAATTTGGCTGAAGATTGGAGAGCTGAATTTACAAAATATTTGACCAACCCAGGAAAGAAGTTCTCTTACAGAGTTAAAGTACAAGCTTTAAATTATGTCTTACTACAAGGGGAATTATATAGGAAAGGCTTTGATGGTCTGTTACTGAGATGTTTAGCCTTTCCTGAAGCCATGGAAGTCATGAAGCAAGTGCATGAAGGTGTTTGTGGGGCACACCAAGCTGGAGTCAAAATGAGATGGTTGATCAGGAGATATGGCTACTATTGGCCAATGATTTTAAAAGATTGTATTTCTTATACTAAAGGTTATGTTCAATACCAGAATTATGGAAGTGTTCAAAGAGTTCCAGTTGATGAGTTATTCTCAATTGTGAAGCCGTGGCCTGTTAGAGGTTGGGCCATGGATTTGATTGGCAAGATCCATCCTGCTTCTTTTAAAGGTCATTCATTTATCATTGTTGCTACTGACTATTTCAGTAAATGGGTGGAAGCTATGCCTATAAAGAAAGTGGAATAGAAAGATGTGATTCAGTTCATAAAGGAGAATTTGATCCATCGATTTGGAATTCCATAGACCATCACTACAGATTAGGGAATAATGTTTACTGGAGAGGAGATACATGATTTTATTGAAGATTATGGAATTAAATTAATCAATTCAACACCTCACTATGCTCAAGCCAATGGACAAGCTGAGGCATCGAATAAAATTTTGATTGGAATCTTAGAGAAGATGCTCAAGGAGAATCCAAGAGACTGGCATAGGATTTTATTGGAAACACTATAGGCTTATCGTACTTCGAAAAGAAGTGCAACAGGTATTACACCTTTTGCTCTCACATATGGTCATGATGTTATCTTGTCTTTAGAAGTAGTTGTGCTGTCCTTGAGGGTTGCTAGGAAGAATGGTTTAAGTCTAGCAGAGTATATAGAATCCATGTTAATGGAATTGGAGAATACTGATGAAGAAAGGCTTCAGGCCTATAACAGCATGCTGGCTCAAAAGAAGAAAGTGGCCAGGACTTATAATAAAAGAGTTCAAAAGAAACAGTTTACAGAGGGTGAGCTGGTTTGGAAGGTGATCTTGCCATTGAGGATGAAGGATCGAGAATTTGGCAAGTGGTCCCCTAATTGGGAAGGCCCTTTTAAGGTCCACCAAGTATTGAAAGGAAACGCGTACTGGCTTGCTAGCTTGGAAGGGGTACCTCATAAGAGATACATTAATGGTAAATACTTGAAGAAATACTATCCCACCCTGTGGGAATTGTCACGAAAGTCTAGTGAATGTGAATGAAGGAAGGGCCAAATTCATGGCCTTAAGTTAGTTATGCTTTACTAAGTTGGTTTTTCTTTTCTTTTAGTTTTTATGTTTTTGATGTACATAATATAGGTATAGATAATATGCAGGCTATATGGCCATTGTTATGGTTATAAATGTACGCTTTGCAAGCCACTATAACTATGTGGTATGAAATGAAGTCGGCCCTATGGCCACTTATTCCTGTCTTTAGTTTCTAATCAATTTGCATCAGTAAAAAATAAACATTGCAATAGAAGCCTAGTTAAAATTAAGAAGGTATTGTAAATAAAAAGATAGCAATATGGTTACAATAGCAGGGGGGAGAAAGATCATACCTCGGTGCTAGTCTTCTTAATGCAAAACCTGGCAAACAAGATAAATGTACGCGTACATGCAACATAGTTCTTATGGCTGGGGTGTTTTTTGTGCAAAGGTTAGTATGAGCCGGAATTGATATCATGCATATGAACCATTGGCCAAGCATAATGCAAATGCATATGGTTGTTGCTGTAGTGATTGAAATGCAAAAATGCACTTAAGCGCTAGAATTGATAGCACGCACATGGATCATCGGCCAAGCACATGAAAAATGAATGGATGCCATTATTAAAATGATGATATGAATGCAAAAGGAGGAACTAAATTAGTATACCTGCTTAGTAAAATGGGCAGGCACTTCATGGAAAGGTTAGAGTCAACCCTCGCACAATCAGGAATTATCAAGATAAAGTCAGAGTATAGGTTTGTCAAGAGTAATGAAATATGAAAGAGTTAGGGCAGGAATACTTACCAGCCGCTGCACCAAGACTTGTTAAAAGCAATAGCATAACAAGTACTGCTTTGACATCATTAAAGCCATAAAGAAGGGAAAGGTAGAATAACATTACTCAATTGTGCTCATACAAAGTTCATAAGTTTTTAAGACTAAAATCCATACAAAGGAATAATGAAAGTCAAAGGAAAGGCAACTAAATCTCTAAAAGTTGGTGCGGTATTGGTCCTTCAACTCCTTCCAACTGGTCCGAGTTATAGCTACATCAGCACAGACTTGATCTCGTTCCTTATGAAGGGTAGTCACAGTCGCTTCATGACTTTGTAGAAATTCCTGGAGAGAGAGGACTTGTTTTCGGGTCTGCTCATATCTGGTCTTAGAAGCGAGACCTGTGGAGATCAAATGCTGCTGTCGAGACTTGAGACTAGTGATTCGAGTTTGTAGCTCCTCTATCTCCCTCTCTGTTTCTTCAAGTTATTTTGTAGAAGAGTCCACCTGCTCAGCTTGCTCTTGCCACTCTGCTACACTATCCTTGTATTTCTGATGCTGAGTTTTGAATTGTTGTAACCTACTGGAAAGATGTTGCTCTGTTCAGTTGGATTCAGCCTGTTTCTGAAAGAGCTCTACAGCTCTAGCTTTCAAAGTATTCAGTTGCTCTCGTGCTGTAACAGTTTCTGTAGCTAAAATAAGACAGGCAAAAGTAGAAAGCAAACAGTGTTGCTGGTTCTCACTCAGTAAAGTGATGTCTAACAATAGTGTCACCGAAAGTGTGACATGAGCTGCATCCACATCTGCTTGGCTTGGGGCAAGGTTCACTTTTACAACCTCAGGAGGGGATTCTGCTAAGAAACCAAAATCCATGGTCTTAATTGGAGCCACCATTAAAAGAGACTGGATGTCAGCAATGTTCTGAATACAAAGTAGATTTCTTACTAGAGATGTCAAGAGGAAAATATGAGGGAGAAGTAAATATGGGGATGAGGAACTTACTGTAGGAATAGAGGTACTTTCATTAAACTTCGAGCCGAAACAGAGGTCATCCATATCTGTGCATAGTTATAGAATTAAAAAAAAATTTTTTTGAGCTAAAAGAGGAAAGTGAAAGGATAAAGGAAAGATACCTCGTGATTGAGCAGGAACATCAGCAAGGATAGGGAAGAGAGTCAATCCAGCAACCGCATTGAAGTTACTTGTACCCCCTATCAAAGTGCAAAGTTAGTAATGAAATGAGATGAGAGAAAAATGGGAGTTATTTTTACCACTGGCTTCTTGAGCTTCCTCCCACTTGGTTCTTCCAGCTCCTCCTCACTTGGTATGCTCTCAGATAGGTCTATAGGATCGTCTTCACTGTCATCTCTGAGCTAAGGCTTGGACAGTAAGGGAATCTGGCTAGAGCATCTAGAGGGAATTGATAAAGGTTTAGAAGTTAACTTATGCTTTTTCTGGGAGGGGATACTTAAACTAGAGGCATGCCATTTTCCTTGACCTATGATGTAAACCAAAGACAAGTTGATGAGATCAAGGAATCATAATTAGAAAGTAGTAATAATTAATGGAATGCAAGGGGATACTTGATGGTTGGTTGAGAAACTGAAAGAGTGGTAATGCTTCTTTAGCCCACCAATCCTCGAAGGCCAATATAGCTTTAGCATCCATGGGGAAAACACAACATTGGAGGGGATAAGTTGCTTGGCTAAAATCTCAAAAGTGTTTCTGTTTACCTCTAAATGCGCTG
Organism: Dalechampia spathulata; assembly: GCA_948192965.1. Classification (NCBI taxonomy): domain Eukaryota; kingdom Viridiplantae; phylum Streptophyta; class Magnoliopsida; order Malpighiales; family Euphorbiaceae; genus Dalechampia; species Dalechampia spathulata. The sequence goes on along the minus strand of CANYBF011003673.1, from coordinate 9,231 downwards.
TCAGACTGCTGTGATTGATGGTAGGAATAGCTTATTCAAGACCGAACTGCTTGCTCCAAAGGCAGGGAAGATATAAGGAAAAAGCTCCGTAGGATGTGCATGGATGGTGAAAAAAGGCGTTGGCGCCACTTATCAGAAATATTCGGTTTATGGTATAAGCTAGGATGATCCTCTTACTAATCTCCAAGAAAGTATCTATGTCATCTAAAAAAGTGCTGAGCCAGAAAGGAGCAACAAGCTCATTTCCAAAAACAGACAATTGTGTGGAGGTACGAGTTCTTAAGCTGTAGAAAAAGGAGAACATCTCGGAGGAAGTCATGTTACATCTTTTACGGATCAAACATGAAGCAATAGGACCCATCATAACAGAAGAGGAATCACTGAGCTCCATGAAGTAGGCATGACCCCAAAGTTGGAGAAACTAGACATAGCTAGAGTAGAGGGCATCTGAGTTTGAAGAACATTTCTGAAGATTCTGATATAAGGCTCCAAGAAAGATAGAACCAAGGGAAAAATCAGCACCAGCAGCTAGAGCATAAGCCAAATCTAGGTATTCAATGCTAGGTTTGCCACTGCTTAGGCAAAATAGGTACCTACAGATAATGTGAGTTAATAAGTTGTAGTGAGTAAAAAGAGTCAGAAATCAAAAGACAAAGAATGTGGTACCTGCATAATAAAACCCATAAGAAATAGGTGTGTTCTTCCATGCTGGGAATGCCATTCCTGCAAGACCGATTCTTAATCATGGAGGAATAAGAAGTGTCCTCTGTGGATTTCACCGTGATGATGGGCAAGTTTGATGAGGAGGAATCAATAAGAGCAAAACACTCATCTCCAAGAATAGGAAGACCGGTGATCATGAATATATCCTTGAGTGTTATGGAGATATAGCCAAATGGGAGCAAAAAAGAATTGATGTCTGGGTTCCATAAACGGAGCAAGGTCTTGAATAAATCCTCCTCTAATTCAATGACCTGAGTAGACAACTCCAAGATGCCCATTCAAATCTAGTTATGTATATAACGGGGCATTAGACGAGCAATCCACTGAAGCCATTCGTCACTAGGACAAGGCCAAGGTTTCTTGATAGAACATATTTTGGAGAAGGTAGTATTTAGTTGAGGTAGGCTGACTGGAACATGAACGCTATAGTGATCTGAGAATGGGAGAGGACTAACAGTGAGTTTGCAATCATCTTTTGTGTATGAAGGAGTCAAGTAGTCCTCCCCAGTCCTAAAAAAAAAAGAAAAGAATGAGTACGTCAAAAGTGAGGTGAAAACATATAGAATGTGTGGACATAGCCATAAGTTTGGTACTTACAAGAAAACAATGCTAGTTGGAGGAGAGGGATCAGGTAGTGGGAAGTCGGTAAAGAGTCAATGCTTCAACATCTGCAAGTCAATTTTGTTTAGATCAAGTAATCTAAGTCAGATAAATACAAATTGGGGGATTAAAGGTACCTCGAGGAGCTCGGCTTGTGCGGGGTTGACAGTAGGAAAGTTCTGGCGTGACACCCGAAGGGACTACAAAGAGGCCTGTAATGTGTAAGATTGATCATGTAGTGGATAGGTTACTCGTCGGATTTCAGTCAAGAAAGAATTACCTGTGGGTCAGTAGCAGTGTTTAACAGAGCAGCAGGTTGCTGAGGAGATGAGCTAGATGCCATAGCGGAGGAAGTACAGAGGAATAATACTTAAGTAAATGAGAAGATAGCATCCCAAAACAATTAATATACAGTGTAAAGATATTATGCTAACGAGCCTGTGAGAGCAAAGGTATGTGACTTCAGGGATCATTCCACTTAAGGTTTAAATGTGCCAAATTTATATGAATTCTCGAGTGGAGGCTAGGGTAAGTTTGTTTTTCCTGTTTAGATTCAATTCTGATTTTTTTTGGTTTGTTTCATCATATTGCTTCGGTTTTGTTTGTGGAGTCATTTTGTTTTTATTATTTTGCCTTAGGTCCTTTGCATATGATTACTTTAAGCTTTGATGGTTAGCGAGAATCTTGGATTTTTAAGTTTATAATTTTTATTTACCTTGATTTTTTTTTTGGAATTCAATTTTAAAATTTTATTTGGTATGGTCAAGGTTCCTCAAGATTTTATGTTATCTTATTGGGTGTGAGATGTGGAATTTTTGTTCCTCACAATATTAAAATTGAATGTTTAGTTGATCTGTTGTCATAAATTAGAGTTTGTACAGTTTTTCTCCAGGATTTCCTTAGGAATTAATTAGAACTACTTTGACTTTTATACATATTTCTTATTTTATTTTGAGATTCTTTTGTTTCCAGAGTTATTATTATACAATGTGTTTGCTATGGATGGTTTTGGATCTTGCTAAAAAATTTTATTAAATATCATGTTTCATAATTTCCATTTTGTCTTTATGTCCAGGTGTTAGATTTTTTATTATTTGATAGGTGTGCTGGTCCATATTTTATTAGTTTATAGTGTAATGTTTTATGTTATTTATTTAGTTATTTAGTTATTTGTTTTCCTTTATTTTGTTAAGGTTTTTATCTTATTCCTTGTCTTGGTTCATACAACCTCATTTTCAAACAATTCTTAAAAACGGACACTTCCTAAATGTGGGCGTGAAAGGATTATAAGGTACATCATTTGCTAATTGGCGTATAGGATGATTTAAAGCATCAGGCAATGCAAACGTGGGCAGGTATGTATAGAAAGAAAATTTCAATGCAGGGATTAACCAAGGAATTATAAGGTGCTGAGAACAAACACATAAATGAGTTGACATAAAGATGAAAGGCAGGCAAAGGGAGTTTAACGTATAAATGTTCTGAGATGACTGAACATAGCATTTGCTTAAAAGTGGAAGGAAAACAAGTACGCGATGCATCAGGTCCTAATTTATAGAAAGCAAAGAATGAAAAGCAAGTGTCCAATAGAATAGTTGTTCTAAAATCCCCACAAGTTTAACAAAGGTCTTCTTGATCAAACCAAGTACCAGTACTGTGTCAAGATTACATCTAAGTGGTTTACAGTAAATGCATGTATAAATTTTATGGGTCAAAGATTGGGAAAGCTTACTTATGAAAGTCGATGCGGTTGTTGGGAAATGTAAGGGCATTGTCGGTGTTGGTTTCTTTTGTTGTTGGCGCTGGTATTTGATGGTGATGGGTCGGCGGAAGAGAGAAAGGGGTGCTAATTGGTTCTGGCGTTGATACCGAAAAAGGATTGGGTTTTAAGGAAACTTAGCAGATGTTGTTTGGTTGTCCGATGGGACTGTTAGGCTATTACGATTTGGATTTTTTGGTGTTGCTTCACAAAAGATGGTGTTTCCGCTGCTACTATTTCCGGTGGAACCTTGGTACGAGTAGGTAGAACTGGGGGTCATGTTGAAAGCCGACGGCGATGGTGGAGGAGTTAATCCGGTGAGGGTGTTGGGCACGACAAGCTTCTTTAGCGACTGCAAGAAAGCAGTGAGGTTCTCCGGTTGAAATGTAATGGGTTTCTCCGATGGTGGTGATGGTCGATGGGTAGGGAAGGAGTTCAATGTGTTGTTCGATTGGATCAGAGGTGGGTTTTGGGAGTAATGTGTTTTTGAGAAGATAGAGTTTCTTTGAGGGGCGGGAATTCGAAGAGATTGAAGTGAAAAATGAGGGTCCTGAGGAAATATGGTAGGGTTTGAGGAACTGGGTCCCACAGATGCTCTGTTTTTCCTCCAAACTTCTTCTTCTAACGCTTTTATTTTCTCATTTTCCACTACCCAAAACCAGTCATCCAGGCTGTTGAACTGCACCTTAGGCCTGTATGATTTCATGTTATCAAGACAAGGGAAGGAAGTATAGGGCCTAATATTTCAAGATTAAAATTCATACGTAATGGCATTATTGAATTCGGCCATTCGTGTGCAGGGGGCAGTTGTTGGGCCTAAAATGAAATTAACTAGTTAAAAGCTGAATTAAAATTAAGATATTAGCTAATTAATTATGGAAGCTGGAATAATTAATTAAATGAGTAATTATGAAAAGCTCAATTAATTAATTATAAAGCTTAAATAATTAGGATTAGTTAATATATTATGGCAGTTGCTTAGATAGACGAACGTGGAGTATGGTTCAAAAATATGGGCAGTGGACAGTTAAAGATCATACAAAACTTCTTCACGACGATCATAAAAAAAAAGGATAAATTATGGGATCATCAACAATCAATCAAGAGAAAAAACAACGACAACAAGAATCCAAGTCTTCTTCTTTCAATTTTCTCGATTTAAGCATTATTCCTTTTATTCGTCATTTAATTCTATCTTTCATTTAATACAATTCATTTCTTTAAGGCTATGCCTCAGTTTCTCATTTATTTTCATAGTTTGTTGATATTTCTCAAAGCTAATCCCAAACGAGCCATTTAACACGTTCAAGCAAATTGTTCCAAGGAGCTTGAGGAACCACAATCATCAGGCGCATTTATTGAGGTTTAACCTCTGGCATGCCCGTAATTATTAATTTCCAATTCATACCAAACAATGCTGTAGAGTATTATGATTCATATGTAATTTTATAATTGAATATTTAATCAATATTATGATTCATATGTAATTTTACAATTGAATATTTAATCAATAAGAGGTATTATTCATTATTTCAGTGTAGAATGGAAGGAAAATAATTTTATTTTCCTTTATTTCCTTTACCTCCTTATTTTTGAAAGGAATGAAAAAAAATAAGGGTGGAAAGTGAAAAAAAATTATATAAAACAAAAAAGTTAATTATGTTATATAAAATGACAAATTTGTCATTGTAATTGATAAATAGAAAATAAATCAAACAAAATAATTTCTTATCAATTAAATTTCTTAATTTATTTAATTTGTAAGAATTATTAATTTTTAGAATATATTATCAATTTTTTATAAATTATTTATTTAAAAAATAAAAAAATAATTTATAACAAAATTTATATAATAATAGAAAAAAAGAAGTAAATCATTATTTAATTGATAATGCCTATTTAATTTCATTTACATTTACATACCAAAACCATATGTTAGCCCCATGATTATTGATTTTAATGTTAACAAGCAATTCATTTAGCATTTAACATGTTTTATGAATTTTCAAGGTGTATACGGTTGTACTACTAATTGGTATGAATATACCAAATGCATTTGAACATTTCTACTTGAGTTTGCATTGTTAGCAGAAGGTTTGGTATGGATGTACCACTTATCCTATACGGTTGTACTACAACCACTACCTAAATTAGCATTTAAGATTTTAGGAGCTATATGGATGTACCACTCGGATGTACAGCCGTACGCGACTTTGGGCATAAACTTTTCTGTCTTAATTAAAAGCATTTCAACAAACTATTTGTATTAAATGCTTAGAGTAACAAACTCTTGTTATGAGAGAAGCATATTTAATATTAGGAATTCACTTTTTCAAGTAACTTGATTATTTATGCTATTGAACTTCTCTTTCCTTATAATCACTCTTGCTCTTTTAAGCTTCATTTATTGCCATACTTTGATTTCTTTGTATTGGGTTGATGAGAGTTATTGACTGAGTTTTATTATTATAATTAAGAGTAAAATCTTGTGAAATTGATCTCTATTGTAAAAGTTTGAGTGTAAGCCTTGGAAACACTAGGGTTTGGATTCTTGATTGAGGAATCTATCTTTGTAATTGTAAAAGAATTTAGTGAAATCCTAAGTTGCTACTTAAAGGAGTGGACATAAGCAATTTGAGCATCAAACCACTATAACTTGTGTATTGCCTTTTGGGATTACAATTAGTATTAGAGCAAGTGCTAACTTGTTGCTAGAATTAACCTTCTAGAGCTAAAAATCAATAGCAACCCAAAGTGTAGAGAGTCAATCTTACACAAGGCCTCCCTTCTTTGATGGAATAGATGACTCTTATTAGAAACATATAATTGAAGTCTTTAGGGAGAGTGATGGAGTGGACTTCTCCGACTTGATTAAGAATGATTATACTCCTCATATAATTACTATTAAAGGTGTCACTACCTTTAAGCCTAAAGCTATTTAGACTAGAGAAGAGTTCAAGGCCAATGCTAGAAACAAGAAGACTATAAACATGCTTTATTGTGCTATTAGTCATGAGAAATATAGTCATGTTTCTCATTATGTAATGGTTAAGTAAGTATGACATGTTTTAGAAACACACCATGAGGGAACCAACCAAGTCCGAATGAAGAAGGTACAACTCTTGACTCACCAATATGAGTTATTTACTATGAAGGTAAATGAGAGCATCTCTGAAATGTATAATATGCTCATTGTCATCATAAATGGGCTTATGAAGTTAGGGAAATTGTATCATAAGGAGGACATCAATAATAAAATTCTAAGGGTATTGCCAAATAAAGATTGGGAATCTAGAGTCAGTTTTATAGAAGAAGCAAATGATTTATTAGTTTTATCAACTGATATACTTCTTGGGAACTCATGAGATTACTCTCAAGTAAGGAGTTGAAGAGGACAAAAGAAGAGGAATTATCTTGAAAGTCTCCAAAGAAGAAAAAAAGGTGGAATGCTCTAATGAAGAGGATATTAATAATAAGGTGACCTTGCTTTCTAAGAGAGTGAAGAATCTCCATATGAAAAAAAAGAGATTTGAGAAAGACTATAAAAATCCATATAAAGCAAGGAAGGATCAAAGTAAGAGAGAAACCTTCAAGAAGAATTTGGCTACTTGCTTTGAGTGCAACAAATTGGGCAATATGAGAAATGAGTGCCCAAGACTCAAGAAGCCATTTAAGCTATTTAAGCCATTTAAGAAAAAGGCTTTGAAGGCTACTTGGGACTATGATAATGAGTCTTATGAGGGTGAATATGGTAATGAAGGCACAACCAACCTTTGCTTCATAGCATTAACAGATGAACTTGATAATGATGAGGTTAGTACTTCTTCTCAATCTTATTATAGTGATGACATGGATGATAAGGAAGATGCTTTAGAAATCCTCTTGAATAAGTATGAGCAATTGATAATTAAACATAAGATTTTTGAAAGCAAGTTTTCTAGTATTTCAAAAAAGAATAAGAATTTACAAAGTTTAGTTGATGAACTTACTTTGTTTAAAACAAAATTTGAAGATTTGGAAAAGGAAAATATAAATTTAGAAAAGGATGATGAAATTTTAGAAAACCAAAAGGATTAAATTTCAAAAGAAATAGATTTATTGAAAGAAAATCTTTCCAAGTTTGAAATTGGTGGTGCTAAAATTGATTCTATTTTAAAATGCCAAAAAGATTAAATGTGATAGAGAAGGAATTGGTTTCAACCAAGGCTCTCTCTATTCATCTAAGAGACCCATATTTCTAAAAGCATAATCTTCAACCATTAAAAATAGTGAAAGGAAATAGGAGAACAATGGTGTTTAAACCAATCATTTCACTAGATTTAATGGAAAGTATGGCAAAACACATAAGTGCTCATATGAGTCATACTCATGCTTCCAACATTAAGAAAAGGAAAAATGTTTATCATAACTCTATATTTAAAATGTAATATATTATTATTATGGTAAAATGAGACATACTAGTAATAGGTGTTTCATCAGAAAAATTCGTTGGGGTCATAACCCTCATGACACTTATGCCTCTAACCCTCAAGGACCTAAATATATTTGTATACCTAAAATAAAATGATTGTATTTATATATTAAGTGCACTTGAAATGCAAGGTGAATGTAAACAAATGGTACCTTAATAGTGGATGTTCAAGACGCATGATTGGGAATGCAAGCCTATTTTCTTAAGTAGAGAAATGGGATGGTGGAAATGTCACCTTTGGAGATAATATAAAAGGTAAAGTGATTGTCATTGGTAAGGTTAGTAAGGAATCCTCTTTCTCTATTAACAAAGTCCTATTAGTTGAAGGTTTAAAACATAATCTTTTAAGTATTAATTAACTTTGTGACAATGGTTATAAAGTTATGTTTGACCTAAAAGGTTGTCTAGTACATAGGATGTTTGATGATAAAGTTATTTTCTAAGGAGAAAGAATTGAAAATGTCTATGTGATTGATTTAGATTCCTTTTCTAACAAATGTATTAAGTATCTTGTCTCAATAAGCGAGGATTCTTGGCTATGGTATAGACGGCTTGGACACAGAAGCTTTGAAAATATTAAAGACCTTAGGAAGAGTGAATACATTGTTGGACTTCCCAAAATCAAATTTCTCAAGGATAAAGTATGTAAAGCTTGTCAGATAGGTAAGCAAGTAAAATCCTCAAAACAAGGTAACAATAATTAAGTCTCTTTAATTACTTCACATGGATTTATTTGATCTTACTAGGGTTGCTCATCTAGGTGGCATGCATTATGCACTTGTGATTGTAGGTAATTACTCTAGATTTACTTATGTTTCATTCTTAGCTCATAAAGATGATGCTTTTGATGCTTTTCAAACTGTGACCAAATGCATGCAAAATGAAAAAGGTTTTTATATTTCCTCAATTATAAGTGATCATGGAAGAGAATTTCAAAATGAAAGTTTCAAACTATTGTAAGAGTAGCGCGCCCCGGACGCGGGAGCGCTGCACGCTGTTCGGCATGAGATGCCGTGGTGCTTGCTTTCAATGGTGTACTTCCATAGTTGATTGTTTCTTTAACCTAGAAAAATTGCGTCGAGGTTATTAAGTGGAGTCGCCACCCAGTTTGTTTTGCCAATTCAATTGAATGACTAGAAAAAACTGGGACATAAAACCCTGGCCTCCCCGTGTTGGGAAGCGGCCTGAATTTCTTCAGAGTTTGGGTTCAGGATTTCAAATTTATTAGTGTTCCGTTTTATTATGTTCACTTGTTTAACTTTAATGAAGGCTCCTAAGCACGCAATTAGGTTTAAGTTTGTTAGCATACTCTTTCATGGTATAGGGCATACAAGGAAAGCAAACCACATATAATAAAGCGTAAAGAAAGCATAAATGCAGAAAAATAAATGCAGAAATAAAATGTGGGCAAATACAACCCAACCAAAATAAAACAATTAAAGAAAGTAAACCCTAAATGGTGAGCCCAAGGCCCAGTTGCACTCTTCGGGATCCAATTAGGCTCGTTTGCGACTGAGCCTCGAACCCGGCTAAAATGTCCATTCCAACAACAAACTCCTCTCAATTGGGGTTTACCTAATCCTGCAAAACTTAAATCAAACGCATAAAAGGAAACAAAAGCAAATATAGCAATAAAACCAATTACAAAAATCAAGGCATGGATTATGCAAATCAACCA
>CANYBF011002708.1:0-18495 GCA_948192965.1 Dalechampia spathulata | reverse complement strand
CATAATATATTCATACACACACATACATTTCTCAAGAAGTCATCGTCAATCACATTCATCAAATACAATTCATACACGTATACACATACTCATACATATATACACATATACACATACGCATACATATATTTATACACATATATATACGTGTAAACATACAAACTCCTAGGGTCCTAGACGCGGGCGTAACAAAGGTATGCATGAAGACACTTATAAGGCAGCTTATGCACCTTAATGTGTAAGTTATGTAACATTATGTATTATGAGAGATGTGAATGTATAAATGTTGATCTAGATATATTATTCATGGATAATCTTAGGACAACATGTTCATTCATTAAAAGTTACCATATGAATATGTTATGATGAGGGAAAAAATTGCACAAGTTAGTGGTATGTTGAAAATATACATTTTAGTGCGTTCCGACAGGCTCTTTTAAGGCATCAGGCCTTTTGGATTTTGGAGGCCTTAATGGATGATTTAAATTGCATTCTATAAGTTGAATTAAACCTTGATGAGTCTAATTTCTAATGGTATATAACTTGTATATATTAAAGGCCAAGAAGATTGCTTAAAATTTAATTTAACTCTAGTACATGCAGAAATGGTGCTTATGTTTTCTTATTTTCAGCAAGTTTGTATTGTATACCTTGAATGTATAAGTTTTGATACTTTGTTTGCATGGTTTAATATGTTGAAATGTGCATGACATGATGGACTAAAAGTGGGTGTTATTTTTGGTCCATAAGATGGTCAATAAGGATACTTAATGGTACATGCAAATATGGTAAAAAAGAGTAAGAAGCATGAGAGGAAAATGACAAAATGAATAGTTTACTTGACCAAATGAATATTAACTTACCTAAAATGACTTAGCACATTAATGAATGAGTGTCTTTATCACACCCAAATTAGTCATACCTTTCGTGTATTAAACTATTATGAGCGCCGCTTTCTGCTGACCGCCCATACATTAGCCATACCTTTCATAAAGTACATTATTGTGAGGCTCACAGACTGAGGACTGTACTTGGAGTGAAAGCGCAGTCTTCCTAAGGGGTTCCCTTAGGGAATGATATGGACTTGAAAGAGTTACAAGGGAGTCACCATCGGATGGTTTCAGATTGGTCCAACCGACCCATAGCATGAGTGCTAGTTAAACCCTTCAAAGATTGGGTTCGGGTGGTGGAGATCTATTCTATGAGTTTCCAAATCGATTTTACCATTATAGTTGGAATTAATTGTCCTGAGCAGGCAAGCATATAAGTGTAAAAGTAAGCACATAGCATGACATGTGATTTGGCGTTGCAAGGTTGCACATAAAATGACATATAAAGTTATATGACATTTGGATGGCATGACATATGCATGGCATGCGAAAATTGTGATAAAGTAACATAGCATATGCATGACATGTGAACGTGAATGACATATCATATGCATGATATGGCAACTTAGCATGATATATAGGCATATAATCATGATAAATAGCATGTATATAGCGTAAGGCGTTAGCGTTTTGGGTCGTATTTGCGTTATAGAATGTATGTTGTATGCATGGCATATGAGCGAATGGCATGGCATATGCGTGACATGCGAGATGGATGACATGGCATATGCATGGCATGTGGAATAAATGGCATATCATATGCATGATATATGAGATGATGCACGACATGACATGTAGCATGGATGACATACCATATGCATGGCATGTGAAATGAATGACATATCATATGCATGATATGTGAGATGACATATAACATGACATATGCATGGCATGTAGGAAGGATGGCATATCATATGGATGACATGTGAGATGATGTATGACATATCATGTGTATGACATGGCACAGTGAATGGCATACCATACACGATGCATGTGGAATGATGTATGACATATCATGTGTATGACATGACATAGTGAATGGCATACCATATGCATGACATGTGTAATGATGTATGACATGACATATGTATGGCATGATATAGTGATACGTATATGAATGTGTATTCAATATAGTATATATCATGGCATGTGATATAGCATGTGGAATATCATGGCATAATGGCATGGCATGGCATATTGGTTAATTGCGTGTATTATTTTGCGTATTGGTGTATTTAGCATATTTGCGTATTTATGTATTTGTACGTATATGCATACGAAATATGGTATGTTATAGCATGGCATAGTAGTGTGTAATGTTTAATGTGTCATGTGACATGGCATGTGACATGATGACGTATATTTAAGCAAATATAAATCCATCCATGAATAAAAATGCCAAAAGGCCGGTGAAAGGGATCAAGGAAATAAGGGTACACACAGGATATTAAGAGGAACTATTACAGAACAAATAATTCTATCCTATTACAAAAATATCCTTGCATACATATTTTGGGACGTTAAGCAACGTCCCCTTCTCCTCGGGCGACACGAGCTGAAAATGCACGAATGATTAATATGCAAAATAAACAAATAAATTCATTAGTTGCAAATGAATTTAGGATTTATTTGACTAGTCCAATGCCATATAAAAGCATGAACCAATAGTCAAAATCCAGCAATTATTTTGTAATAATTACATGAATTAATACGAGTCGGATCATGAAAATTAATTTTCATAAAAATAATTTTAGGCAAAATTATTTTTATTTGATCATGGAAAATTAAATGGGAGGGCTAACATCACATAAAAAAATATTGGAGATCGCCACTCGATTAGTTAAAATCCAATCTTTTCAAAAATTGCATTTATACGAGTAAAAATGGCTTTTTATCATAGAAAATTAATTTTGAGGCCAAAATTAATTAAATGTAATTGCTTTATGATAGATCCAGAATATTTAAGCCACTGTATAGCATCAAATACCACTAGAAAAATCAAAATATGTCAAAATATGGTTCAAGATACGATTTTTCTGAAAATTTTCCAGGGGATGTGTGTCACGTATAGACTATGTATGGTGCACATGGCTTGTAAATCTACAAGAAAATCAAATCTGTCAGTACAGAAACAATCTACAGACCAAAATAAGCAACTTTAATGAAGACAATACCTCATTTTGAACATGAATCGGCCTCCGTTTTTCATTTCAAACAATTAATTAGGCAATTAATTTAAATAATTAATTTCAAGGCTAAAATCAATTAGATCTAGAAAATATTTGATAGATCCAGAACCCCAAAAACATGGACAAGCCTCTGGAGTTGTTTTAAAAATCAGATCCGAAGCGGATCGGGAGAAAAACAATGTTTTTTGTGAAATCCGGGATCCATATGTGCCATACATAGATCCATGTGTGCCACACATAGGTTGTGTGTGGCACATATGGTAGTATATGTGGCGCACATGAGTTGAAAAATAGAAGAAAAATCAAGGATTTTTAAGCAAAAACCCTAGATCCAGCCTCAATCTAAGCAGATCGGAGCATGAAAATGAGTTTTGTTTCGTGGATTTACATCTAACTCAAGAAAAATAATTTTGAAGTTAAAATTATTTTAAATCCGACATGTATATGGCAGATCCACAACATTAAAGGCATAGGGGAGCCTTTAATGTTACTAAAATAGACAGATCGGGCGAAAAACTGACAAAAAATGGGAGAAAAATGGTATTTTCTTTGAAATCTGGAGCCTATATGCGTAGCATATAAGCTCATGCACCACACATGAGCTACATATGGCGTAGCCTATAAGCTCATGTGCACCACACATGTAGCAGAATTGAAAAATAATGAAGAAAAATGGAAGATTTACCTATTGGCAGTAGGTCTTCCTCCTTGATCTTCACTCCAATAGTGCTTAGGGAGCCTAACAAGAGCCAATTTGTCTCTAAATCCCTAGAATTTAATTAATTAAGTGTTGAATTAATTTTGGCAGAGTTTTAGGTTGCTTCTGGAGCAAATTTCGGACCCTTAATTCAGACCCCAAGCTCTATATTTATAAAGCCAAATTAGGGCGTGGCAAAATTGTAATTTTTGGGCTGGATTTGAAAAATTTTAAGGGAATGTGTGGTGCATATCATGTGATGTGCACAACATATAGCCCATATGCTGCGCACATGGTGCCATATGCGCAACACATCACCTCTTGACCTGTCACGTGGGGCCCACTGTGGTTACATCGGGATGTGTGCCCCATGCCCAATAAGCGTCATTTTGTGTACCAAGGCATTGTGTAATGTGGCACACATTCGGTTTTGTTTTGAAAAGGCTCCCAACTAAACGTCTTCTAAATGCTACATGCGTAGCATATGGTGCTATATGCGCAGCATATAACATTTTGACCCTATGTGCGCTGCCTCAGACGAGCAAAACAGGATGCACGTCACATGTCAAATAAGCATCATTTGACATATTAGGACATTTTGCAAAGAAATGTTTTCCGAATTTGTCCTGAAGGTGGGCCCCACCAAACTTTTTTTTTCCTTACATAGTGCGTGTATAGTGCCATATGCCCTATTCATGCATTTTACCTCGTGTGGGTGAAATGTAACATGTGTGACATGTCAAATATGTGTTATTTGACATGCAAAGATGTTGTGCGATGTGGCTCACATCCCGTTTGGTCCCAAAAGTGGGCCCCACCAAACGTCTTCTTTAAGCCATATGCGTAGCGCATAGTGCTATGTGCTACGCATATAGCATTTTTTCCCTATGTGTGCTAGCTTGTACGGGCAAAACCAGATGTGTGCCATATGTCAACTGAGATGAAAACGGCATTCTGAGTCACTTTGTAGTTATGAGTTTTGCCAAATTCGGCCCCGAACGATGAGTTCCCCTAATGGGCCTATTTCGGGCCCATAATGCTATGTGGCCAAAATGTGGCATTTAGCATGCCAAGTGTTGTGCCTCATGTGGGCATCAGTGAAATGTGCTTTGTATGCACAGAACACTCAGAATGAGCTAAAATGGGCAGTGGGCCCCACTAGTGCCTTCGGTGGGCTCCACAGTGCGATGTGCCTAGAATGTGGCATTTTGCATGCTAAGTATTTTGCCTTGCATAGGCAATACATGATGTACTCTGTATGCACAAATACTCAGAAAAAGTGATAAAGGCGGTAGCCTCACCTGTATACTATTTCGGGCAAATAGTGCCAAGTGCCCAAAATGCAATATTTTGCATTCTGTGTGCTCTACCTTGCATAGGCAAGAATAAAGTGTGTTATGTATGCACAGAACATCCAGAATAAGTTAACGAGGGTGATGGGCCCCACCAGTGCCATGGTGGAGCCCGTCAACTGCGATGCGCTATGAATGTCCAGAATCCTCAAGGGAAGCCACATAGGCATATATGCATAATTAGGGACAGTAATGGGGACTAATACCGAGCCGAACCGACAGAAACCCAAAATTGCAAGTGGGTGAAAAGTTAGGGTCAACAGTTTTACCCCTTGAGCAGGACCATTTTGAGACGCCACAAGTGTAAGTCATCAAAATGAGATCTGATCATAACATGACTTTTCATAGGAAATAAGGAAGGTACCTGACTGATGCTCGCATTGAGGCCCGATGCTCATGCTGAGGCTTATAATGTGCTCGCATTGAGGCTTGAATCCCAATTCTGCCACTGAGAGCCCGATGCTCGGGCTAGATGATCAAGGTTGATCAGTGGTCCTCAGTAGGACTGATGGCTTTGCTGCGAGGCTTGAAATCATCTGAAATTAGCATTTAGATGCCTAATGCTAGGATTTAGGAACCAGAGGCATGATTTTGTGATCGTTGCTAGATTGAGTGGTCAACTACGGGACCTGGGTGACCGTCTGCTAGGTCGATGCTCGCACCATCATATAAATGTCAAATATCTCCAAAATGGCATCTAGGATCGTCTGCTGGGTCTTTGACATTTTCTGGTCGATGATTTTGACCAGCAAATTCCTAGTTCTGTCACTATGGGCTCGACGTTCAGGCTATTTCGATCAAGGCTGACCGGTGGTCACTACGAGACTGATGGCTTCCTTGCAAGTTTCATCATCTGAAGTTGGCATTCAGATGCTTATGCGTTAGGGTTTTGAAGTCAAAGGCTTAACTCTATGATCTCTGCTGGATCAGGTGGTTCAACGGTGGAACCAGAGGTGACCGTCTGTTGGGTCAGGGTGATCAACCATCAAATCATATTCTCGCACCATCAAATAAGTATTGTCCATCTCCAAAATTTGCCTTTGGGACCCTCTGTCAGAATGCAACACTGTTTGGTCAATGGCTTGATCAGAAGTCAAAGGTTTGACTGATTCTGATCATTTGCTGGATCAATTTCTTATCTATGCTAAACATCGAAAAACATTTGGTTTCCCTCTTCCAAATTGATTTTCTCTCAACTTCGAATACCCAAAACTTGAGTTTTTACTAAAAATGGCCGGTTTTAGGATGCAGGAGACCCCCCGGGACCCTGAATCAGTCCCAAGCTACTCCCTAATCGAGCACACGATCTGTAATGCTTACTTTGGTGCTTGTTTTGATGATGCAATCACGGAGATGTTTGCCATAGACTCCCATCGGTCTCGAGCTCCTACGGAGAAGATGAGTTTTCTATAACTTGGTTTGATTTTGTGGTTTTTCGGGTTTGAAGTTTAAGCTTATTTTTAGTGTGTTTTGGCCAATGTTGGGTTTAGATTAAGTACTAGGCTAGTGCTAGACCTAAGTATGCAAGAGGTTGTTGAGTCGGTTTCGTGAAAAATGGTGTTTTTGGAGAGGGTTTTACCATGTGTGGCGTACATGACACCATGTGTGACACACATGGCATCATGTATGGTGCACATGGGATCATTTGTGGTGCATATGATAATGAGAAATGGCCTGAAACTTGTATTTTTTGGCCATTTTTTGAAGAATTAGGCGCACTTTTTGATTCATGGGCATGAATAAATGGGTTTTAGGGCTAAAAGAAGAAGCTTAGGACCTCTGTAATACAATATATATTCTGTAATTTAGTCTATAGCTGACCTGAATTCTATGATTTGTAGAGGAAGCACACAGTGGTTGGGACTGGCAACCTCAGTGGGATTGTCGAGTGGTATTCCCTATTGCCCCGGGAAGTGTGAGTTAAAGCTGATCAGAGTTGCTTCAGTCCCTACATTTCTTGCTTCACTGGTATGGAGAAGAGATGTAATAGGTTTGTCATTATTACCATGAACGAGCAAGGGATGGATTCAACTCACACCTTTCACCTGCCGGTGGGTGAAATTGCTATTACACCGAGAATCTTTGCTGGCATCATCGGCTTAAAGTGTGCAGGACTGCCAATTCAGTTTGATGCAAGGCTCACATCACTGAGTTGGTCATATGGCACAATCTTTGATCTATTAGGTGTGTCACCTAGCATAAGAGGCAGACATAGCATATCATACGACTGTCTCTGGGAGGCTGTGTTGGCAGAGACCTTTGGCAGGATGATTTCTGTAAATCAGTATACTCGTAGCTTTCTACTGTATATGTTGGGGAGTACTCTGTTTAATGATACCAAGAACAACATCCATACGTCCGTACTATAGGCTTTATGTGATTTGAATGCCATTGATTTGATTGGGGTAGTGCTGGTCTAGCTCATCTGATGTAAGGACTAGACCTCTGCAGTAAGTAGTGCAGAGATTGCTTTATTGGTTAATGGTAAGTAGTAGAGGTAAATAGAATTCTATTGATTCTAGCATTGATGCTCAACTTAGTATTTGCTGACTATTTATTGATCTTGCAGATCATGGCATATGAGTTTGGGCTGTTACCAGAACCCAAAAGTCCACATGCGATACCGCTTGGCTTCCTACGCATGCAGGCATGGAGTGTACCAAGGTGGAGGCCCGGTCACACAATAGATGATTTGAGGGAGCATCTCAACAATCTGACTTGGGATCAGGTAAAAGAAACAATATAGAAAGGTAATATTATTTTATTCATGGTACAATAATTATTAAACACCATTCAGTTTTATACTCAACATTTATCTATTAATGAATGCAAGTCGGTAGTCTAAGGGGTAGGCATCAAGTTCAATGAGATACTAGTTCAGTCAAAACAATTCAAGTTTCGTATAACTCTCAAAAACATTATTGGTAGTATACATCTTCCTAGTGAATATTTTAATTATGAAACTATCATTATACACTTTATGGATACTAAATTATCTTATATTCATATAGAAGTTGTAATACTAAAATACCTAATGTATGGGTCATTTATGTTATACAATGATATGTGCAATAGTTAAGAATGACATGTCATAACATATGAATGTATGTATTACATGTATGTTATAAATCAAATATACTTCATTAAAAAAATTGAAAAAATTTATTTACAGATCCTTTGTAGAGTGATTAATGTATTCCTAATTATAAGATATTTATTAATTATTCTATGAGAGCATGTTTCACTGGTCATGTGTGTCATTATTGTTTGATAAAAGCAAGTCAGAGTAGTATAAAAAGGCATCTCGATCAATGAGACACCAGTACCGATAAAATACTCCCTTGTGCAATCCTCAGAATACATTTTTGGTAGTATAATGTATTCCTAGTGGATGTTTTTATTCGTGTAATTATCATTGTATAATTATGGACACTAAAATATTTTATGCTTATAAATAGCAAAGATACTAAAATTACCTAATGTATGGTGTATTTGTCATGCCTTTTTGTATGGTGTATTTGTCATGCTCCCATAGCATGATTACTAATTCTCTATTCTAGAAAATCGATAACTATCCTACGGGGGATTACATTACTTAACTTATTAAAATATAGTATTTTTTTTAACCATGCACAACAATCCACCATCTATAATCATATCATTATTCTATTATTGTAATGTAGAATTAATTATATCATCACCTTATTAACATCATTATTATATAGACATTATTTTTCTTATTTATGGATCGTCATATATTATTACTACCATTACTATTACTGTCATTATTATTTATTACTACCAAAGTACTAATTGTGTATGTAGCATGAATATTATGGAATAGAGATCTGCATTGAAGTTTAAGTCTTTACCAATAACTATATTTGAATGACTTCTACTGACTCCACTAATTCCCTTGATCCTTGATCTCACTAGTACCTACGTTCATCAATTGACAAACACTGAGTATAAAACTCAATAGTGCTAGTATAATATATAACATAAACAGTATGATATCACATGTTATCATAAACCAATTTAATTAGCATGTTAATCACATGATATTAATAACAACAAGAAATTATCATTTCAATTAATGAATATGCATTAGTGTAATTACCATTTAGTATAACATATGTCATTAACTATATGCTATTATCATTATTTAACGTCTTGGCTATTACCTGTGATTATCATTTTAATATCATCATTTATTTACCATCATACCTAGTGTCATCATCATCACAGTAATTCATTTCATCATAATATTTCATCAATAGATGTTAATGTCATGACATGTATTCTTACTCTCTATGATACTGTAATCATTATCATATATGCACATGTAGTGTGTTCATCATTCCATTCACTATATTTCCATCATGCATAAATGATAATGTTTATCTTTGAGAATACATTCATGTTATGTATTCTCCCTCTTATTTTCCTGTAACATTTCATTTCATTTCATTTGCCCTTTTCATTCTGGGCCATTTCATATACACGCATTGTACTGGTCTTTCATTTCATATCATATTTATGGTTTAATAAACTGGAACTCATTTCACATTCATTTCTTTTCTTTTCTTTTCATTTCTTTTCATTTCATTTTCCTTTCCGTTTAATTACCATAGGAATTCATTTTATAGCCCAGTACCTTATCATTTAACATTTCCTCACATTCACTCATTTTCTTCCTTCCTTATTTCTCCATGTCATGCTATGCCATGTTTCATATGATAATGCAATGATGCTTATAACATGATCAATGAATGTAACATTAATAAAATAAAATATCTTAATATCCTACTCATATTATATATCTGTATATATATATATACACACACACACTTACATACTTATTATTTAATTCATTATCTTATTTATATATTCCTCTTTATATCATATATTATATTAAAACATTTCTACACATACCAATACATTAATTAAAATACCAATACATCTTACTACACTAATACATTACTTATACTTGATCTATACATTAGGTATACCATATTTATATACTTAATTATGAACACACCTTCATAATTACATACATACGTACATTTTCATATATGAATTTACATACGTTCAATCAGTTGTCTTAATCAAACACACTTAAATATATTAAGTGTTCTCGACATCGTATCCATCAAAATATCATCGTTCAGTGAATCTGTATTCAATGATTTCATTCATTAATTTAATATCAACATCATAACATTAATCAATTATCACATTATTTATTTTTCATAACATTCACATATCATATAATTTCATGTCATCATTCCATTTATAATCATATAGAAAACAAAGCACATCAATTATATCATCAATACAGTGTGTGCTAAAAATGAGGATATGACAACTCTCTTCCCCTAAATTAGAATTTTGCTTTCAAAATTCTAACCTTAGTTATCTGTAAACAAATGAGGATACTATTTCCTAATGAGGGGTTCACGTTCCCATGTTGCTTCTTGCCCTGTGTGATGATTCCACAATACTTTTACTAATGGAATTTGTTTGTTCCTCAACTATTTCATCTTATATGCCAAAATTCTAATTGGCTCTTCATTGTAAGATAAATCAGATTGAACCTCTATATTCTCCACTTGTATGACATGTAAAGGATCTGCTCTATATCTCCAAAGCATAGATACATAGAAAACATTATGGATTCTATCCAACTCTTGAGGCAAAGCCAATCTGTACGCCAATGGTCCAATTATTTCTAGCACTTCATAAGGACCAATAAACCTTGGACTCAACTTTCCTTTTTGCCTGAATCATAGAATCCTCTTCCATGGAGACACTTTCAAAAACACTTTATCTCTAATATTATATTAAATATCCTTGCACTTTAAGTCTATGTAGGATTTCTATCAATCAGATGTGGCTTTTAATCTTTCCTTAATCAATTTCACCTGATCCTCTGCCTGTTGGACTATATCAGGTCCAATCATCCATCGTTCACTAACTTCATCCTAATTTAAAGGAGTTCTATAATGTCTACCATACAGTGCTTCATATGGTGTCATTTGAATACTGGATTAGAAACTATTGTTGTAAGTGAATTCAATAAGAGGAATATGCCTATCCCAACTTCCAACCCATTCTAACACATAAGCTCTCAACATATCCTCCAGTATCTGAATACTTCATTCTGATTGCCTGTCTGTCTAAGAGTGAAATGCAATACTAAAATTTACTTTAGTACCTAAGGCTCATTGAAAACTCCCCCAAAATAGAGAAGTAAACCATGGATCTCTATCAAAAACAATGGATGATGATACTCCTTGGAGTCTCACTATATCTTTAATATATAATTTTGCCAACTGTTCTAAGCTGTAATCCATATGAACAGGTATAAAATGCACTAATTTAGTCAGTCTATCAATAATTACCCATACAGCATCATGTTTACCCTATGTTAACAGCAATCCCATAACAAAATCCATCATCACTTTATCCCATTTCCATTTCGGTATCAACAATGGTTGTAATAAACTTGCTGGCACTTGGTGTTCAGTCTTCACTCATTGACACACCAAACATTTAGAAATAAATTCTACAATATCTCTCTTCATGCTTACCTACCAATAAGATAGCTTTAAATCTCTGTACATCTTAGTACCTCCCGGATAATATGAATACAAACTATTATGAGCTTCATCTAGTATTTGCTTCTTCATTTCTTTATCTACTGGAATATAAATATGATCTTTGTATCTTAGCAAACCTTCACAATCTAAAGTGAATACCTTATGGTTACCCATCTAAATTTTCCCTAACTGCTTTTGATATTCATCATCATTCTGAGTAGCTTCTTTAATACAGTCAGTCAGTAGAGATTTCACCTATAACTGTTATTCCATAAGAATACAATCTAATTGTACTATCAAGAGAGCATTCAATTGTCAAACCTCCTACACTAATATCAATGGTGACTGTTGTAGTGTAGCAAATGTTTTCTGACTTAAAGCATCAATTATGAAATTAGCTTTTCCTGAATGATAATCTACGTCCTCAAATACTTCAAACTTTTATGATATGTGTAAATGTAATATTTCTCACCATATAAATAATGCTGCCATATCTTCACTGCAAACACAATAGTAGCCAATTCCAGATCATATGTTAGATAATTTCATTCATGTGGTTTAAGTTGTCAAGAAGCATAAGCAATCACCTTCTGTTCTTGCATTAGAATACAACCTAAACCATTAAATGAAGCATTACTATACACAACATATTCCTTCACTGGTGTAGGTAAAATTAGCATTGGTGCTTGAGTCAAACACTACTTCAGCCTATCAAAGCTCTTCTGACACTTCTCTGTCCACTCGAATAGTACATCTTTTCATAGAAATGTAGTCAAAGGTGTGGCTATCATGGAAAATCCCTTGATAAATTGCCTATAGTATCTAGCTAAACCCAGGAATCTACTTACTTCAGTAATAGATTTTGATGCCTACCATTTCATAACAGCTTCTACCTTACTAAGGGAACTGCAACACCTTTGGTTGAAATCACATGCCTAAAAAGCAAACTTAATCCAACCAGAATGAATATTTTGATAGTTTTCCATATAACTGCTTCTCCCTCATCAGTTGTAGTACCAAACGTAAATGTCGATCATGCTCTTTTTTATCTCGAGAGTAAATCAAGATATCATCAATGAATATCATAATAAATTGATCAAGGTATTCTTTAAGTACCATATTAATTAATGCCATAAACGTTGTTTATGCATTAATCAACCCAAAAGGTATAACTAAGAATTCATAATGCCCATATCTCGTGCAAAAAGCAGTCTTTGGAATACTATTCTCCTTAACTCACAACTGGTGATAATCGAATCTCAGATCAATCTTAGAAAATACAATTGCTCCTTTTAACTAATTAAATAAATCATTAATAAAGGGTAAAGGATAATAATTCTTAATAGTCACCTTATTCAATTACCAATAATCAATACATATCTATATAGTCTCATCTTTCTTCTTCAAAAATAATATAGGTGCACCCAAGAAGATACACTCGATCGAATGAATCCTTTATCTAGTAACTCTAGTAATTGCTCCTTTAACTCCTTTAATTTAGTCAAAGCCATACGGTAAGGTGGAATAGATATCGATTCAGTTTCAAGCAAAGTCTCGATCTTAAATTCAACTTCCCTAATCAAAGGCAATCCTGATAATTCATCTGGAAATACATCTGGAAAATCACATACAATTTGAATCTTTGGTAACTATAATCTTGTTTACTTAGTATCAACTACATGAGCCAAAGTAGCTTCACACCCTTGTCTTAATAATTTCTAGGCAATAGTTGTTGAAATCAAACTATAAGCAATTGGTGATCTAATCCTCTGAATATGAACTGATTCATAATTCGGATGCTAAAAAGTAATCATCTTCCTTTTGCAATCCATCATTACTTGATATTGAAATAACTAATCCATACCCCAGTATAACATCATACTTAGTAAATGGCATCTCAATTACATTGGTAAGAAAAATTGTATCTTGTAAAACCAACAGGCAATTATGATAAATTTTGTTCACCATCACATCTTTCCCTAAGGGACTAGATACTAACATATCATACCCTAATTTCTCACACGTGATATCTAATAAGCATACAACTTTAGTGTTGATGAATGAATGACTCAATCTAGAATCAAATAACACTGGCACATTATGATCAAGAATATGAAAATTACCAATCACAACATCTACAGCTTGTAAATCCTCTCTCTGTCATAGATTATATACTCGTGCTGAGGCTCCCACATTTTGATTAACTAAACCTTGACTGCTCATTTTGCCTCCACCACCTCAGCCACTGCCTCTACCTCTACTGAAATGACTGGTCTGAGGTGCTCCCATCATAGGTCAGATTTTAGAATTATTCTAATAAGATTCACTCTCAGCTATGGTATGTACTAGCATCACATTACTATTAGGACATTCCCAAGCATAATGCCATGTACCTCCATAGCGATAACATAATCCAGTCACTACTCTGCATGTTCTTGAATGATTTTTACCACAAGTGGGACATAAAAGAATTCCAGACCCAGAACCACTATGACTAACAAACTATCCACTTTGAGCTTTACTTGGTACCTGTGGTCTAAATCTAGATACTAGTGGTGTAAAGGAACCTCTAAATATGACCCTCTTCTATGAGCTGGAAGAAGAACTAGGATGTCACATCCTCATTTTTAGTATAAAAAAAATATTAAAGATTTGGGTAATGAAATTATCCCTGTATGATAAAAAATAGGGTAATGACATGGAATTATGGAAATACGTGCATTTCGAGGTGAAATTATAAATACTATGATAATGATAGGAAATATCTATCAGGATTAAGAAGTGATGATAAGATGATAGTAGATTAAGTCAAATGTGAAAAATAAGCTCGAACATGTAAAATTGGATCGAGCAATAAATTACACGTATATCAAGGTAAAAATATTTATGTATGCATGGAAATACATTCAATTGAGGAATTAAGATAAATTATGATTGTGTTTGAAGTATACATAATTTATAAAGTAAGTATGATTAAGGATTGTATAAATGAATTATACGAGTGAAAAATGTACGTATAATATATATATGTATAGAAATAATTATGGATTAGTAAAAAATGGAATATTAAATAAGTATATTGAAATATTTATATTTAAGATGATTGATATAAAAAATAAGATTTAAGAATATAGAAAAGAAAGTTTAATAAAGTGGGAATTAATTTATGATGTCATAAATGACAATGATGATGTAAGTGAATAAGCTTAATTATGGCTTTAATTTTATTAAGAATGATTAATTAAGGATTGATAATACATTTATGAAGGTATATTATGGTATGAAAATATTAGAAAAGTTAAATTAGTAATTTTTATTAATGATATTAAGATGATGTCATAATTAGGCATGATGATGTTATAATTGAATTATGAAATTTATGGAGTGAATAAATGATAATTATGTAAAGGATAAGAGATAATAATAAAGTATTATTTTAGACATGTGATGGATTGAATATAAAATAGTTTAATTAAATTATTAAATAAAAAGGTGATGTGGAAATTAAGAAATTAAGTTAAGAATATGTATGTAAGATAGAATTTTAATAAAATAAATTTAAATATATGGAATTTATTGGGTATGGGAAGATGGAAAAATAGAATGAATAAAATAATTGGTATGGGAAATTAGAAAAAAAAATGTATAGAGAATGGTGATAGTGGATGGAGAGATAAAGTGAAAAAAAAATATTTTAATTAATTTTTGGAAGGTATTTTGATTAATTTAAGATGAATAGATGGTATTTTGAGAGGGAAATATGAAGTTAAGATGTATGAGGGTATGAATATATGTATTACAAGGTATAGAAGGATTAAAAAAATAAAATATATTATATATGTCAATTCTTTTTAGTGGTATGTATTTAAGGGTGTATAGAGGGGTGTATTGGTAATTTTTGGGTTGCCCCACATGTAATTCAAAATGGCATACGGTTTGGGAGTCTTTTCATGGATTGAAATCCATTCATTAGCCATTTTCCCTTCCATGACCGAAGACCTTCTTCTTTCTTCTCCATATTTTCCTTATTTTCTTTAGTTTTCTCATACTCCATCTTCTTCTTTCTTCCATAGAACACCAAACTTCCTTCACTTTTCTACCTTTTCTTTTCAAATCTTCATCTATAAAACAAATATCATATCTTTAGTTTATGATGTTGGTTCAAGATATTTTCTTTTCATTCACTTTAGAAGAAACTGAAGTATTTACAAGAAGCTACATAAAATTCACAACTTATTCTTCTCTTTTTCACTTGTTTCTTCAAGTGGATGATAAGATTTATGTGATTTCTTGTATTTTTGGTTGAAACCCTTGTGTTCTCTTTGGTTTAGTAAAAAGCCAAAACATTCTTCTTCATGGAAGCCTGAAACCGCAACCTTTTCTTACATTTTTTTTATCTTATTTCTCAAGTTTCAAGCTAGATCTATTGGTGTTCTTCAATATGTGGCCGAAATGACTTTTAGTCTCTTTGTTTTTTAGAAGACCAAAGAATCTTTTAGTATTTTTCAAAGGGTAAGTTGAGATCTATTAAATCCTTATGTTATTCTTAAAAACCAAAACTCTTATGATGACTAATCCTTCTTCTTTTTGTTGGATCCTACTTATGAGGTACATGCATGTGAGTTTTGATAATGGATTAAGGTTTAAAGATTAAGTCAAAGTGTTGATGAGGAGATCTATATAGATCGGTGAGAAAAATCAAAAAGAAAGTCAAGTTTTAGTTGGTTTTAAGAATGTTAATAGAAGGTGAGTTTAGTTGGATGTATTATCTTCATAATTCATACAATTTTGTGTAGTTTAATCTTTTGACAGAAATATTTTAGTTGAAACAAGATTAAGGCTGAATGAATTTTGAGATAGTTACTAGATTTTAGCTTTTGATTGTTAAAATTTAAATGATTTAAATTTAAAGAAATGTTTTCATATGATGATTAATTCATTAGATTTTTGTGTTTTATGTATGTTGGAGTTTGACAGAATTTTTCCATGATGAACCATGTTTTGGCTGAAACATAAGAAAGTAAAAATTAATAAAATGATTAAATTAAAAGTATAATTAAAAGTTAAGTAAGATTAATGAGTAAATAATTAAGATAAGATGAATTAATTTAAATTATAAAGTTGTGAATAAGGTAAAAGAACTCTAAGATTGATAACTTAATTTTGTAACTTAAAATTTAAGAAGGAATTTGAAATATTTTAAGGAGTATACAGCATAATAAGGGAAAAATGGATTTAAGGAACATTTTAATATATTTAAAGGTATGGACTTAAGGTATACGGTTATGGTAGATACAAAAGCTAAATGGAAAAATAAATTAAGTGAATTAAGTGTTAAAAGTAGGTTTTAAGAAGTGAATATTTGATAGTATTAACTAATTTTTATTAAAAATGTAAATTTATTTCTTAATTAAGTTGTTTATGATTTTGGGTTGTATGATTTAAAGATAAAAGCAAAAGATTTCTATTGTTTATAAATTGATTATATAGTTAGGAATTTATAATGATATTGAAATATTTTAAGGATCAAAAGACATAATTGAATGTGAATAAGGACAAAAAGATGTTTAAGTATATAGATATAAAAACAATGATAAAAATATAAATAATAAATAAAGAAATAGAGATATTTTAAATGAAAAGATATGACATAAGCCTCATAATTTATTAAAGACAAAATGATATTAATGTGATTTAATTTAAGTGAAGAAGTTATGGATATGAAGACTTCAATGATTGACTAATTCAATGAATTAAGCATTATTAGAGGTTTAAGAATTTATTTCTTTGATATGATATGATTTTTTTAAAATGTAAAGGATTTAGAAATTTAAAGATAGAATTTATGATATGCTCAATAATTGAAGATTTAATGGATTAAATTATTACATATAATTAATATTTCTTTGAAAGAATATTGAGTCAAATTATTAAGGAATAAATTAATTAGATAAATGAAATAAATGAAGTAAAAAAATAATATAATAAAATAGGTAAAAAGGGGAGTATCGTGTATTCTAATAAAAGATTAATATAAGTTTTATACTTATAATTAAATGAGGAAAATTCAATAAAGTATAATTTCCAAATAGTAAGAAAATCATATTAAATTAGTATTTGATATATGTTATTTGAGTTTGAATTATATAATGATTAGTATTATTCATATAAATAATGATAAGAATGAAAGTAATAATATGGTTTCTTAATTAATGTTGTGATAATTAAATGTTTAGAATTGATGAATAATTTATTATTTTATAGAATATGTGATTTGTTAAATATGAATAATAGATGATTAATCATGGAATTAAATTATTAATTAAAGATAAATATTTAATTTGTGGTAAGATGTGATTCAGAGCGAATTTCAATGCAAATCACTGAAAAGTTTTAAGAGAATGGAAAAATACAGGTTTGTACTTTGTAGTTGATTCTATATTAATTGGATCAGCAGGTAAGTATGAACTTACCTTAAATTTTAACCCATAGTTACTTGTTATATTTTATAGTTTTATTATATTATGATTTTGATTGATTAAAATTATATAGTAATTAAATTATATATGTTACACCCACAGTAGAGACCCTAGGAGTTAGGCACTGTTAGGTGTCTGTATGACTATTCATGTGTATGTGTGCATGTGAATGTATATAGATAATGATGATGTGAATGTATATTACTGAATGTGATTAGGTGATGCCTGGCATGGTAAATGGTAAGATAGGGTAAAAAGGGAATTATAAGAAAGTATAAGATGAAAT